>JAVGWX010000005.1:49344667-49394667 GCA_036924085.1 Ariolimax columbianus | reverse complement strand
AACCATAGACACACACATCCACACATCTATATTTGCAACCATAGACACATACATCCACACAGCTATATGTGCAACCATAGACACACACATCCACACAGCTATATGTGCAACCATAGACACACACATCCACACAGCTACATCTGCAACCATAGACACACACATCCACACATCTATATTTGCAACCATAGACACATACACAGACATCCGCACAGCTATATGTGGAACCATAGACACACACACACATCCACACAGCTATATGTGCAACAACGCACACACACACATCCACACAGCTATTTGTGCAACCATAGACACACACACACATCCACACAGCTATATGTGCAACCATATACACAGACACATCCACACAGCTCTATGTGCAACCATAGACACGCACACACATCCAGACGGCTATATGTGCAGCCATGGACGGACACACACACATCCACATATCTATATGTGCAACCATAGACACAGACACATCCACACAGCTATTTGTGCAGCCATGGACGGACACACATCCACACAACATTACGTGCAGCCTCACACGTAGTCACACACATACACGCATCCACACAGCTAAACGTGCACACACACACGCACAGCCACACACACATACATGTATGACATTGAGTTGCTTATTCACCATTTCTTTAGTTCCTTCTCCCTCCTTCTCTGCCTCTTTCTTTCTCACTCAGACAGTCCAAGTGATTCACTTTAAAAAACACACACGAAGAGCCAAGACGAGATGAGTTAAACAGGTAGGATCGGCGCCTTACTCACCAGAAGAACAGACTCTCTCCCTCCCCTCCCTCCTCCGCCTGTTCAACAGTACACCCAAAATAATGACACTACCAGACTCGTCAAGATGTAATTACATCCGCCATTGTTAATTTGATTGTCTGAGCAGCATATTGGTAGAGCGCTCACCTTTCACGACAAAGGCACCAGGTTAGATTTTCGATATCGTCACGCTCCGGTCGACCCACCTGTAAATAAGTGGCTGGTTAACTGATAGGGAAGAAAAAGTAGCGTGGGATGGAAATGGCTACATACACCTTAGATGAAGAAGAAGAAGATACACCTTAGACAAAGAAACGAGAGAAGAACAATAAAAGAAAAAACATGTTTAAATAAAAAAGTTAATACTGATCACAAGCGATGATGGCCACACAACATCAGACGATTCTGTCTTAATAATGTGATGTGCGCTGTATTTAGATTATAGCTACGCTGGTCATCAATGTCACTCTCTTTACCCGAGTTACCTTGGATCAGTGGCAAAACTATTGGTCGAGACGACGGCAGGTAACTCGGAATGCAGGCACTCTGGTCTTAACGTAATGACTGTAATATTTCAATCCCGACATCATTGTCTGTCTGTGTGTGTGCGTGTATGTATATATATAAATATATATATATATATATATATATATATATATATATATATATATATATATATATATATATATATATATATATGAGATTTAGCTACAGTGGCTCAAGACAATTAATCAATAGTACGCTTAGGCGAATAGGGCTGATCGCGTCGAATGATCATGTACTGGGCCACGCCTGATGGCTGAGTCCCAGGCCGCCTGCAGTTTTGATCGGGAGGTGGCGATCTGTTATTGCCAGGTGTTGCGAAAGCGGTCCCGAGAACGTCACCAGGATGAGCACGGCCTTTTCCCGTTCCTCGAACCCACAACCAACCGGAGCATCACACGGGCTGGGACTTCCCAGGGAAGGCTACAACGTGACCGAAGAACGAGAGGAGACGGCGACCAATCGTTGAAGCAATGCCTGTAATTTGAATTTTGATATCGGAGATAGCGTTTGCCTATTCTGTGATCCTCGTTACTAAAATAGAGTCATATCGTCAGACCAACCTCGAATCTGGTTGTTGCAACCTTCCATCCTCAGTTGTCAGTCTGTCTGTTTCCTTGTTGCTTTGAATTTTACTGTAGGATGAGACCCACTGTACTACGACTCTTCTGGGTTTGAACTGCTGACATAGTTGACAGATTACATATCATTATGTTCTGTATTTATCTGCTGGACATTAGTGAAACATTAAATTGACCAATGATATACCAATAAACATGATTGGAAGGGAATTGAAATTTTCACCAGTTTTTAATAACGGCTTCTTTATAAGTAACAATAGAGGATGCCCCCAAAAAGCTAGAAGTAAGGCAATGACAACATAGAGGTTAGATACATTGAAGAACCTACGGCAGAATACAAATAAACTAACAACTACATGCCTCCGTCAACCATTTATGGTTCTTGTGGCAACGTACGGCTGTGAAGCATTGACCATCTCACAAACGCTAAAGAAGGCAAATGAATAATTCGAGTAAAAATGCCAAGTAGAGTTCTCAAAATACCAGGAATAAAGAAATAAAATAGCAGCCATTCTAAAGGAGCTGGATATAGATCAACATTGGACCTTAGAAAGGACGTCGCCTGGTAAGTGACGAAAGAATTGGCTAAAGATCGAGATTCTTACAGAGCGGCTAAGATGAGAGCAAGGTTCTACAAAGGACACGCTACTTAATGATTCATATCGGATGATGTGTCTAACAAATACAGCACTGTACTGCAAATAATAATATACTGTTCTCCGGAAGTCTGAGCTTACGTATGTAGAATCTACGTAAATCGAGCCATGTGTGTATACTGATGCATAGCAGGTTGTTTCATTGTCTGTCTCACTCTGGTACAGGAAGAAGGCACTAGTGAATACATCACAGAAACAAGAGTAATACACTTATAATGCGTAAAGAAAGAGACCATACACAGCCTGCATTTCTGCGATGAATGTCAACTGATCGAAATCCTTCAGCTGTTAGAAACCAAATCACCGATCGCTGATGGTGGACCGAGATCCTCCAGGCGGTTGTGCTATGCTTGGCTTTATCTGCGTGTCATTCACTACTACGGGGATCACATCGATCCCTCACCTCGTTATCCAAGCTGCCATGAAAACAGCCTGTTTCCAGGGAGCGCTACTAGGAAGCCGAGGTGAGGGTCTTGGCCTGTATGTTTTGCCTGACCCTGACTAACATGTCTGACAAGTATATTTTGACTGACCAGACGGTAGTCTTCCTCACCAATACTACTTGTGTATAGATTCCCGAAAAAATGGACCCAAAACATATATTCTCTAAAAATCGTGCAGAAATCATATGCTTTATGTCGTTAGACGCAACTTGTTATACACCACACTTAGCCTCATGAAACAAGGCGAACAAGGAACAAATAATCTCTCACACTTTCTATCTTCTGCTTTTGTCTCAATCCACATACATCATCCTAATTGTTCTCACAACCTCTCTTTCTCTCAATCTCTGTATGGCTCATATTTCTTCATTGTCTCCACTTATCTCTTCTTTTATCTCATCCTTCACATGTACAAGCTTCGACTGTCTGTTTTACTATTTAGCACAGGTGGACGAAACGAACACAAGTCTTTTACATAGAATTGCTCGGAATAATTATGCGAGTCGCTAATTTAAGTGCAATCTTTCCCTACACCTCACATGTTCATTGCACATTTCGCCAGCCCTCCGGCCCACGAATATGTTCCTCTTTTAATCCCCACCCGTCCTTTTTCAACTATCCTCCTTCATCCTTCTTCATTTTCTCTTTCATTCTTCTTCTATAATACATTTTCACTATCATTTTCTCCGCTTTCTCTATCACTCATCTGCTTTTTCTATCCTCCATATCTTCATCACCATTCTATACATGTCACCCTACTCTTCTCTCGATATAACAACTTCTCTATCTTCGTCTCTCTCTATCCATCATTCCTTTTCTCCCTACATTGTCCCACTACTTCGCTCTCTATCTCACTCTCCATCACTATCTACTCTTTCTGTACACCCCCTCTTCTCTCTCTCTCTCTCTCTCTCTCTCTATCCCCTACCTAATAACACTCGGCTCCCCCTGTATAACCAAACTTCTTTCTATGACCTGTTCTTCTCTCTCTCTCTCTCTCTCTCTCTCTCTCTCTCTATCCCCTACCTAATAACACTCGGCTCCCCCTGTATAACCCCACTTCTTTCTATGACCTGTTCTTCTCTCTCTCTCTCTCTCTCTCTCTCTCTCTCTCTCTCTCTCTCTATCCCCTACCTAATAACACTCGGCTCCCCCTGTATAACCCCACTTCTTTCTATGACCTGTTCTTCTCTCTCTCTCTCTCTCTCTCTCTCTCTATCCCCTACCTAATAACACTCGGCTCCCCCTGTATAACCCCACTTCTTTCTATGACCTGTTCTTCTCTCTCTCTCTCTCTCTCTCTCTCTCTCTCTCTCTATCCCCTACCTAATAACACTCGGCTCCCCCTGTATAACCCCACTTCTTTCTATGACCTGTTCTTCTCTCTCTCTCTCTCTCTCTCTCTCTCTCTCTATCCCCTACCTAATAACACTCGGCTCCCCCTGTATAACCCCACTTCTTTCTATGACCTGTTCTTCTCTCTCTCTCTCTCTCTCTCTCTCTCTCTCTCTCTCTCTCTCTATCCCCTACCTAATAACACTCGGCTCCCCCTGTATAACCCCACTTCTTTCTATGACCTGTTCTTCTCTCTCTCTCTCTCTCTCTCTCTCTCTCTCTCTCTATCCCCTACCTAATAACACTCGGTTCCCCCTGTATAACCCCACTTCTTTCTATGACCTGTTCTTCTCTCTCTCTCTCTCTCTCTCTCTCTCTCTCTCTCTATCCCCTACCTAATAACACTCGGCTCCCCCTGTATAACCCCACTTCTTTCTATGACCTGTTCTTCTCTCTCTCTCTCTCTCTCTCTCTCTCTCTCTCTATCCCCTACCTAATAACACTCGGCTCCCCCTGTATAACCCCACTTCTTTCTATGACCTGTTCTTCTCTCTCTCTCTCTCTCTCTCTCTCTCTCTCTATCCCCTACCTAATAACACTCGGCTCCCCCTGTATAACCCCACTTCTTTCTATGACCTTTTCTTCTCTCTCACTCATCTCTCTCTATATCACCCCACTTCTCTCTCAATCCCGCCTTTTCTCTCCAACTCACCTAAACTTTTTATATATAACGTTTTCTCTCTCTCTCTGTCCCCTTCATATGGTCTAGTAACCCTCTTCTCTCTTTATCGCATCCTCTTCTTTCTATCACCCTAGCTCTATCACCTCTTCTCTCTCTCCACAACTACTCCTTTATCTATCACCACTTCATTCTATCACCCTCTTTTCTCTCACTATCACCTCTCTCCTCTTCCAATCGCCTCTATTCGTTCTCTCTATCATCTTCTCTAAATTTAAAATTTTCTGTCTTTCTCTCTATCGCCCATTCTCGCTTTTTCACAATTCATATCTTTTTCTCAATTTCTATCTCTCTCTCTGTCTCTCTCTCTCTCTCTCTCTCTCGTTAATGTATCTTCTCTATCTGTAATATCTCCTTCCTCCAATCCTCAATATATTACTGTCACCGCCTTTCCGCTCTCTCTATCTTTCTCTCTCTCTCTATCTTTCTCTCTCTCTCTATCTCTCTCTCTCTGTCTCTCTCTCTCTCTCTCTCTCTCTCTCTCTCTGTCTCTCTCTCTCTCGTTAATGTATCTTTTCTATCTGTAATATCTCCTTCCTCCAATCCTCAATATATTACTGTCACCGCCTTTCCACTCTCTCTATCTTTCTCTCTCTCTCTCTTAACCCATCTACACTCCTTCTATCACCGCTCTCTATTACCCTCTTTATTTCCTCTCGCCCCTAATCTCGCTCTATTACAACTCATCTCTTTCTTCCATTCTCTATCTCTCTCTCTTCATCTCTTTCACTTATCTTCTCTCTCTATCTGTTACTGTTTCCATCACTCATCTTTTATCACTTTCATCATTCCACTCTTTCTTATTTATCCATCTTCTCTCCCTAAATAACTACCTCATCTCGCTATTTCAAATCTCTCATCTCCCTTTATAACTCCTCATCTTTTTCTCTCTCTATCCCTCCCTCTCTTTCTCTCTAACTCTCTCTGCCTCCTTCACTCTCTATCTCTCAGCCTCATATTTACTCATCTAATTGTCCGGGCCCTATATAACGACCCTACCTCACTATTTCAACCCTCTTATCTCTCTTTTTAACTCCTTATCTCTTTTTCTCTCTGTCCATCATCTCTCTCTCTCTTCTTCATTCCATCTCTCTCCCTCTCTCTCCCTCCCACCTTCTATCTCTTATTTACTCATCAACTCTCCCTATTTAACGACATCACTTCGCTTTGTCAAACCTCTTATCTCCCTTTTTCACTCCTTGTCGCTTTCTTCTCTACGTCTCTCTCCCTTCCTCACTCTTTCTCTCTTTCTCTCCCTCTTATTTACCCATCTACTCTCCCTATATAATGACCTCACCTCGATATTTTAACCCTCATATCTCCATTTTTCACCCCTCATCTTTCTTTCTCTCTCTCTCTCTCTCTCTCGCTCTCTCTCTCTCTCTCTCTCTCTCTCTCTCTTTATCCATCTCCCTTTCCATCTCTTCTTGTTTACAGCATCACACTACACAAGAGAACAAATAGCACGCTCCATTGTGGCAGTCACCTAAGCACCAGTAATCAGAATTCGTCTCTAAGACTATATCGACCTGTTCCCAAGACTACCCAAATCAATAATTCCTTTCCCCGAGGGTGAGTTCGACATTGAAGACACCAACCGCGGCAAAGAAGACTCCTTCTATTGTCAGTTCACGTGAAAGGATCGAGAAAGGCCAACAATTATATTCTTGCTCCTGTATAATTTTTAATCTTTCCCCTCATTTCAACATTTTGTTGTTGACTGTTTTTTTTTCGCTTCATGCGAAGTGTGGGGGCTGCAACCGCATCTGGTCTGCTTAATAGGTAGTCTGTGTCAAATTGAAGTCGATTTTAGATACAATTTGGGAATGGTCTGAGAGCTGGTAAATAGAGTTTAATGTAGATAAATGTACAGTCATTCTCATGGGTAGATCCAATAGGGAACATAGTTACAGAATGAGAGAGAACAATATTAGAGAGATAGAAAAGGAAAAGGACCTAGGGGTGATAATAGATCATACAGGTTTCAGTAAAAAAGGCAAATACAATGTTAGGTATGATAACAAGAATCGATAAAACTGATAGTGAAATTCCAGAATTACAGTTACGAGGAAAAACTCGGAAAAACCGGCCTGCTGTGTCTAAAAAAAGATGAATTCGAGGTGATTTAATACAGGTTTGTAAGGAAATGAAACCAAAGGATACATGTGACTAGAACTCGTTTTTAAAAATACAGCCGCCTAAAAGAACAAGTGCAAAAAGCCACCAATTTATTAAAGAAATGTCCAGATTAGATACCAGAAATTTCCATTTTTAGTCAGATAGTGTTAAATGCTCGGGATGGAACATTCCACGAGAAATAGCGGAGACACGGTCAATTAATACATTCAAGAATAAATTGAATGCGTATAGGTGTTTTTTTATAAGTGAATGTAAAAGAAACTGGCTGTATACACACTCTACAGAGTCTTTTAGTCCAGTATGGAGACGTTAAGTTCAGGTTGGGTCAGGTTATCCCGTAACCGGTGAGGTCGTTGGGGCACACATGAAGACATCCTCACAACGCCACGCCACCCTTCTCTATCAGCGGTCGCTGCCTGTGCTCTTCTGGTCGGAGATTGGTCCATTCTTTTATGTTGTTCTCCCATCACTTTTTGGTACGGCCTCTTCGTCGTCTGCCTTGCACCTTTTCGTGGAGGATCGTTTTTGCAAGACCATTTGATCTCAATATGTGACCGTACCAAGCGAGTTTCCTTCTTTTGACAGTTGCCAAGAGGTCTTCAAAGGGCCATATCGCTGTTGTAATTATATCTCGTATTTCCTCATTTGTAACTCGATCTTCGTACGTGACGTTTAAAAGTCTTTGGAAACATCTCATCTCCAAGGCCTGTATCTTCAAGACCGTGTTGACTTTTGAGATGGTTAAATTATTTCAATTCTCTGTTCATGGTAGAATTTATGAACCAGTTCTGAAAGTGTCAATTGTCTGCATTCTTTGTTTCGGTCCATGGTATTTTAAAGACGTTTCTATAATATTTCGATTCAATGGACTAGATTTCTTTCCTTGAAATTTGGGTAACTGTCCTTATTTCGCATCGAAATCTGTCACGGAAAAAAACATAGGTGCTCTAAATGTTTTAATTTGTTCTGGTATGCTGGTATTTTGCATAGTTTCCGCAGGTTGTGCAGCCTCTACATGGCCAATCTCCTGTTGGTATGCTGGTATTCTGCATAGTTTCCGCAGGTTGTGCATCCTCTACATGGCCAATCTCCTGTTGGTATGCTGGTATTCTGCATAGTTTCCGCAGGTTGTGCAGCCTCTACATGGCCAATCTCCTGTTGGTATGCTGGTATTCTGCATAGTTTCCGCAGGTTGTGCAGCCTGTACATGGCCAATCTCCTGTTGGTATGCTGGTATTCTGCATAGTTTCCGCAGGTTGTGCAGGCTGTACATTGCCAATCCTCTTCAGATTTCCTATTGAGCAGTCGCCATTGTTGTCAATTCTAGAGCCCAGATACTGGAAGCTCGTGAACTGCTCTATTGCCACTGTGATAGTTCCAGAGTTCCATGTGAAGCACGCATGATTTTGGGCAGGGAAGATGGGCTGGCCACTGTATTTTCTGGGAATCGAAAGTTGACATAGTGCTGGTGGACGAGCCCAGGTCCTTCCAGGGTGAGTTGTCAGTGTCGACACTAGGTCGATAAGACGGCTAGAGGTAAATATTTACGATACGGAAAACCGGCCTAGTTTTGAGGGGTAGGTATCAGTTTGACCATTCTAGTATCAGACCTAAGGGGTAGGGGTTTCGATTAACAATAGGAACTCCCTGGGCAGGCTGTCACATTTAAATTGACAATGGCTTATAGATAGTGCAACCAATGGAATTCTAGACTGCGTTGAATCAAATTAGAGTGATGGCTAACCAGCCAACTGAAGAGGACCACTCGACAGTCATGTGTGTTTCTAGAGCTAAGAAAATAATTTATAAAAGACAATGTACAGTGAGATTAGACAGATTCGGAGAGACATCTAGTTTACGGGATGGCTAACCCATCATATACCTAGAGCCTTGCACTTATGCTGATTGGTGCGACTAGTGAACACCCTGTAAACCGTATTAGGTAGAGATCTGATTACATGCGAGTGAGAAGATTCGTCTCGGCCAGAATTGAGATTAATCTAGAAGGCAGTCCGACTGTTATCCAGGATTATTACATTGGTGTCTGTTGGAGAATAGTGGCCCTTCTACAATTAAAAGTCTCTCGTCTGTTGAAACGTGGTTGCTGCAAAAGGGTTTTTCCTGAATCCTGGGATAATACCTCGATGTTTCTGGGTCGTTGCAAAATGGTTTCTTTCTACATCCTTGGATAATATCCCGATGTTTCTGGGTCGTTGCAAAAGGGGTTCTTACTAAATCTTGGGATTATATCCCGATGTTTCTGGGTCGCTGAAAAATGGGTTCTTTCTGAATTCTGGGATAATATCCCAAAGTAGCTTGGTCGTTGCAAATGGGTTTTCTCCTGAATCCTGGGATAATATCCCGATGTTTCTGGGTCGTTGCAAAAGGGGTTCTTACTAAATCCTGTGATTATATCCCGATTTTTCTGGGTCGTTGTGAAAGGGGTTCTTCCTGAATCCTGGGATAATATCCCGAAGTCACTTGGGATCGCACAGTCAGTCCGGACGGAGATCGTTAGATCCAACCCCACCTAAAAGACAGACGGAGGAATGACAGAAGACATCGACTTATCTAGAACCAATAAGTTGTAACTCAGTTAAAAATAAAGTGACAGGATAAGATAACCAACTCGGAAATACTGAAAGGGCCAATATACCTCTCTCTTCTCGACTCTGAGCAACAAGAGACACAAATGGTTGGTCACGTCAAACGAATGTCAAGTACACGTACTCCGAAGCAGTTACTCCTGGGTGAACTCAGATCGGGTACCAGATCACAAGGAACGCCAAAAACGAACATTTCCAAAAGATCGATGAACCTTTTGGCGATTAATCAAAATACCTGGGAGGACATTGCAGAAAATAGAGCTGCATGGAGGGCGACCTTGAGAACGGGTATCGAGGAATTAGAGCTAGTTCTGATGACATCGATTGAAGACATACGACGCAAATGAAAGGAGTATATACCATACCAATCGAACGTTTTCTGTTTACACTGCTGTCGTCTGTGCCAATCGAGAATCGACATAACCAGCCATGAAAGTCGATGTCCCTCAAGGACAGATGCAGCCACCCCCATCCCAACAATAGGCCAGTTTACTGACAGTCTGTCAAGACGGAAAAGGCTATAACATAACAACAAGTTGTTACTGGATAGAGTTAATGTTTATGAATTGTGCATTGCAGGTATAGAATTAGAACCTGGTTATATTTAGTTTACAAAGGTAACATCAAAAGAAAGCACTTGATTGGATCCTCTGTGTTAGTTTAATATGGATCCTCTATGTTAGTTTAGTATGGATCCTCTGTGTTAGTTTAGTATGGATCCTCTATGTTAGTTTAGTATGGACCCTCTATGTTAGTTTAGTATGGATCCTCTGTGTTAGTTTAGTATGGATCCTCTGTGTTAGTTTAGAATGGATCCTCTGTGAGTTTAGTATGGATCCTCTGTGTTAGTTTAGTATGGATCCTCTGTGTTAGCTTAGTATGGATCCTCTGCGTTAGTTTAGTATGGATCCTCTGTGTTAGTTTAGTATGGATCCACTGTGTTAGTTTAGTACATACCATTATTTAGTGCACTTGTTATTTTCGGTTGACTCATTTTGTTCTACAAATATGCTAGTAACATAAATGATATTATTTTGTCTTAATGGTTAATGATAGTTTTAGTTGTTGTTGTTGTTGTTGTTGAATGCCCATAATGAGTAGGTTTACTCTTTTGTGCGCCTTAGAAAGGGCGTTAAGTGGCGGGTTGTCGTAGCTTTCCTCACATCTTGAGCGTGCTGATGAAGGTGGACCGGGGATCCTCCATTCAGTAATGCTATGCTTGGCTTCATTTGCGTGTCGCTCACTACTACGGGGATCACACAAACCTCACCTTGTTAGCCAGACTGTTGTCCTCGACAACAGCCCGTTTCCAGGACGATCAATAAGGAGGTTAGGTGAGGGTCTTGGTCAATATATATATATATCCTGACCCTGGCTAACATCAGTATGTTGTGCCTGAGCAGACGTTACCCTTATCGTCTCATAGTTTTACTGTTTACTGTGTTTACTGTGTTTTACTGTGTTTACTGTGTTTTACTGTGTTGAAGTCGTGTTGGGGTTGTTTAGATATATGTTGTAACTGGTAAAATAAGTAAAATAAGCCTAACCCGCTACATATAAATATTGGTTCACATGACCATGATATCAATAAGCCCAGCCTGCTTCATATCAATATTGGTCCGCGTGACCACGAAATCAATAAGCCTAACCTGCTAAATATAAATATTGGTCCACGTGACCATGATATCAATAAGTCTGACCTGCTACATATAAATATTGGTCCGCGTGACCATGATATCAATATGCTTAGCCTGCTTAATATAAATATTGGTCCACGCGACCATGTTATCAATTAGCCTACCGTACTACACCACACCTCTGAATATGAATTTATGTTGGTTCTTTATTTTGTTCCTGTTTACAAAGAGGTTTTGATCTTCGCTGTTTTTGTTTGCGGCTGCAACTAGTTGCTCTAACCTCTCTGCACTGTTTGATAGTATAATAGTATCGTCTGCGTATCATAGCTATGTGATCTTGTATATATCATTTAATATATCATAAAGCCTATATCATTTAAGAAGATCTAAGTCTCGAAGCCGATTTCAGAGCAATATAATGGATATGGAAGAACAGCACTAAAAACATGTGATTGTAGAGAGTTATGCATGGGGCTAGCAACATCATACCGTAATGCAAAACTAATTGATAGCGGTACTCGCATGGGAAGAACATGCACCGTTTTGTTGTGCAGGTTTGTTGCAAGAGACAACTGCAATAGATCAAAGTAGAGGGCCTCTGAACAGGGAGGCGATGGAGAAAATTATAACAAAAATAATTGTCTTATAATAAGAAAAAGAAAAAGAAGAAAAGCAAGACGAGGAACAACAAAGGAGAAGAAGAAGTAGAAGTAGAAGTAGAAGCAGTAGAAGTAGAAGTAGAAGTAGAAGTAGAAGTAGTAGAAGTAGAAGTAGAAGTAGAAGTAGAAGTAGTAGAAGTAGAAGTAGAAGTAGAAGTAGAAGTAGTAGAAGTAGAAGTAGAAGTAGAAGTAGAAGTAGTAGAAGTAGAAGTAGAAGTAGAAGTAGAAGTAGTAGAAGTAGAAGTAGAAGTAGAAGTAGTAGAAGTAGAAGAAGTAGAAGTAGAAGTAGAAGTAGTAGAAGTAGAAGTAGAAGTAGAAGAAGTAGAAGTAGAAGTAGAAGTAGAAGAAGTAGAAGTAGAAGTAGAAGTAGTAGAAGTAGAAGTAGTAGAAGTAGAAGAAGTAGAAGTAGAAGTAGAAGAAGTAGAAGTAGAAGTAGAAGTAGTAGAAGTAGAAGTAGTAGAAGTAGAAGAAGTAGAAGTAGAAGTAGAAGTAGTAGAAGTAGAAGTAGAAGTAGAAGTAGTAGAAGTAGAAGTAGAAGTAGAAGTAGATGAAGTAGAATTAGAAGAAGAAGAAGAAGTAGAAGTAGAAGCAGTAGAAGTAGAAGTAGATGAAGTAGAATTAGAAGAAGAAGAAGAAGTAGAAGTAGAAGCAGTAGAAGTAGAAGTAGATGAAGTAGAATTAGAAGAAGAAGTAGAAGTAGAAGTAGTAGAAAAAAGTAGTAGAAGTATATGAAGTAGAATTAGAAGAAGAAGTTGAAGTAGTAGAAAAAGTAGTAAAAGTAGAACTAGAAGTAGTAGAAGTAGAAGAAGAAGTAGTAGAAGTTGTAGAAGTAGAAGAAGAAGTAGTAGAAGTATAAGTAGAAGTAGTAGAAGTAGAAGTAGCAGTAGAGGTAGTAGAAGTAGAAGACGAAGTAAAAGTAGATGTAGAAATAGATGTAGAAGTAGAAGAAGAAGTAGTAGAAGTAGAAGTACAAGTAGAATAAAAGGAAGAAGAATTAAATGTAGAAAAGCAAGAAAAACTAAGAAGATAATAACGTTAATAACAACAGGATGAAAAACATAGACCAACAAGAAGTAATATTTGCAGAACAAAAATAAAATAAACTAGGCCAGAAAAAGAAGAAGAAGAAAGGTAAAAAGAAGAAGAATAGCAAGGACAAAATACGGAAGAAACTGTCGATTAAGAAAACAAAGTGGAAAACGATTGAGAAATATAGACAAAATAAAAAGACATTGTAAGTAAAAGAAGATGAAGACCACTGAAAAATGAAGAAAAAGAACAAGAAGAAGAAAAAGAAGAACAAGAAGAAGAAGAAAAAGAAGAAGAAGAAAAGGAACACGAAGAAGAGGAAGAATATCACAGAAAAAAAGAAGAAAGAACAAGTCCAAGAAGAAACAAAAAGAAAGAGGTGATAAAGAAAACAATGTGAGAGATGAGAAAATAGAGAATGAAGATTTAAACAATGTAGATAATAGAAGACGTAGACAGTGGAGAAAATGAGGAAGAAAAAAGAAGAAATAGAAGTAGAAGAAAAAGAAGAAGAAGAAGAAGAAAAACAAAAAGACGAAGAAGAAGAACAAAGTAGAAGGAAAAGAAAAATAACAACACATTCTAAATTGCTATCCTCTATTCACTCTCTGTAATGTTGTTGTTCACCGTTTTCACGTATTGTCCTGTCCACCATACAAATCACCTCCAAGAACAAGCAGAACAACAAAAAACAGGAACAATATGAAGCGGCAGCAGCACAGACAAAATAATTTTTTAATCAATTAAACATGCAGAGGGAAGCCAATTTTAAAACATCAATTCCCACATCCCCTTCGCTTCCTTTTCTAACTCTCTAACATGATATGTTCCCCAGCAGTCCCCTTGTCGTCTGCCTTCCCTTCCCTATGAAGTGTACACACAGAACACAAAAATACACGCGCACAAAAATCAATAGAACACCAACAGATCGGTTCCCTGCTGTTATTACAGGCGCGGCTGTTATTAGGTGTGACGTGACACAAACAAATGAAGATTCCAAGAACACTGTCTGAATCCAAATCAAATTGATGGATGAAAAGTGCAGATATAATAACTTGGTTGAGCCAACATATTTGCTGTTGTCGCTCCCGCGAGGAGATGCCGTGGTTGTAAGATAATGAAGGTGCTGTGGACAAGAGCCAGTTAAAAGTGTTTAGTTTGTGAACTCTGGGACGTCTGGCAGTAAGGTTTGTTTACGGGTTTTGAGCCTACGTCCTACAAGAATACAGCCGTACGCAGATAGTTTTGTTATCCGATACCTCTCCAATTGTAGAAGTATTTCACTTTGTTTGAAATATCAAACAAATTTTTAAAATAAATTGAACATAGAAACAATCAATTAAACAATCAATCAATCATAATGCGTCACGTTTCCTGCGGAGCATAGTAGAAAAAAAGATACCAATTTCACCCCTGTATAGCTTAAAGGGAATATAGTTTTAGGTCCATATCTTTCTTGACCAACGACACACTAGGGATGATGTGGTCAACACGTGATCGGTCACTTTTATTTTACAGACTGTTGAATTGAGAGGCTAGTCTAGTCAGGCACAAAATACTGACCAGGACGTTGCGACAGGGGCAGGCACAAAATGCTGACCAGGATGTTGCGACAGGGTCAGGCATAACATACTGACTAGGACGTTGCGACAGGGTCAGGCACAACATACTGACCAGGACGTTGCGACAGGGTCAGGCACAACATACTGACCAGGACGTTGCGACAGGGTCAGGCACAACATACTGACCAGGACGTTGCGACAGGGTCAGGCACAACATACTGACTAGGACGTTGAGACAGGGTCAGGCACAATGTATTGACCAGGACGTTGCGACAGGGTCAGGCACAACATACTGACCAGCACGTTGCGACAGGGTCAGGCACAACATACTGACCAGGACGTTGCGACAAGGTCAGGCATAACATGCTGACCAGGACGTTGCGACAGGGTCAGGCACAATGTATTGACCAAGAATTATATCTCTCTTCCATTTAGCGTTCCTAAGAAACAGTCCTTTTTCAAGGCAGTCTTGCTGACGATATGTGGACCGACGCGATCCTCATAGTAGTGAGTGTCAAGCCGATAAAGCCAAGCATAACCAAACCGCCCAGGGGACCACCGTCCACCTTCATCAGCACGCTCGGAATGTAAGGAAAGCTACTACAAACTGCCACGTAACGCCTTTTTTAAGGGCACACAAAAGAGCGATCTTACTCATTATATGTATTAAACAACAACTTTCCAAATAGTTCTGATACTCAATTTTTCAGGTTGGGTGAACTTTGGATCGGGAACCAGTGAATCGGGAAGCATTCGCATCAACTTGGGACTGAACCCCAACCTCTCAGCTGGAAGGATAATGCACTAACCACTGCGCTACCTCAGCTCACCATGAAGCACAGACCTTCAACAAATACCTTCAACGTATTTCTGTTCTGAACCATTTATTTCAGCTCTGCCCACCCCTTCAGGTGTGTCACACGCTCACTTCTCCATGACTTTTCAGGTGTGTCACACGCTCACTTTTCCATGACTTTTCAGGTGTGTCACACGCTCACTTCTCCATGACTTTTCAGGTGTGTCACACGCTCACTTCTCCATGACTTTTCAGGTGTGTCACACGCTCACTTCTCCATGACTTTTCAGGTGTGTCACACGCTCACTTCTCCATGACTTTTCAGTCTTCCACTTCTTGTTTTCCCTTGGGGACCCAAAAGGGAGCCTGTCTTGCAATGATGTCAGCAGTGTTCAGCAGCATGTGTCCAATACACCGCCAGCGGGTTTTCCTTAAGTCAAGTGCTGTTCATTTCTGCATGGTCGTTATCTTACAGTTCCACACCAAACATCGAAAGTGAATTGTTATTGAAAATTGACTCACAGATAATTTGTTATTTGTATCGCTTCTATCAAGCGTTCATGTTCTATTATTGAATCTGACCTTCCCTTCTTTAATAATCGGCACGAACGCGCGTCCTCGCACACACACGCGCACAAACCTCTCACCAACCTATCAACCTACCAACCCACATGTATGTACTCACGCACACACACATACACACACACACATGTTAGGGTAGAGGAGTAAATCAGCTTAATTCGCGGGTACCTTGCGCGGTCATCAGGCTATGCATTCATTTCGGAATTGAACGGGAACATATTCTTTTCAAGGTTTCAAACTTGAATGTATCTCTAGCTAGAAACATCTATTCTAGTCGATGGACTACCTGCAGTTCTCTGACAAATAAATGCTATTTTAACCTTTTAGTTCTAATGTTCGCGGAAGTCGATAAAAAAGGGGGAGAGGGGTGGTCAATGATGCAGCACAGTGGATGAACTGACAGCAACCAGCGGATCATAGATTGATGCTTGCATTAAGGTCAGCGAACCCGAGCTGACCAAATTCTTATTCAGCATTTAAGGGGTTGACCAGGAAAAAGGCAGAACTGGCGTATCCTGTTTAAAAGAAAAGGAATCTCACTGGGAAGGCAAACCCAGTACCAATATCGGCATCTGATGCACCGGGCCGAAAGTTGCAGATATCGTAACTTTGCTACCACATAACGTCAATTTCTGGACAAATACGAAAAAGTGGTGGATCTAGCAATCTATCTTCAGTCCACTTATGTAGTTAGACGTCCTGGGGAGGTGTGACCTCCTTTGTTTCATATATTTTGGTAGGTGAAAATCTTCTGCTGACTTGCCAGGAGAGTCTCAGCATCTGTTTAGCGCCCTGGAATTTACGATCGCCTATTTTGAGATTGGCGGAGGTGGAAGCGTAAATTAGAGCAAGGTAGACCCGCAGCCTGTCAGACGCCATCTAAGCAGCTCCGCTAACCCCATAACCAAGACCTGAAGTTATAGCCAGACAGTTCCCTTTCTGCGACATATTGTCTGTGGGGCGAATTTTCCTAGAATAATTTGAGTATATTTTTAACTTTAATTTTGCCCGAACAGAGTCCGTTAGGCCTACTCTTTTCGATTTCCAATTTATAAGGTATTTCTAACATGTGCGTCACTGCATACAGGTATCTTCTTCTTCTTCTTCTTCTTCTTCTTCTTCTTCTTCGTACGCTGTCAAACGTCAACCTGTATTTTTTCGAAAAAAAAGCGGCGGTCATCCTGAGGCTGTCGACACTGCCATAGAGCTTGTCTAGTGTTTCCACTGGTGATGGCCACATGTGCTTTCTCTGGTCCTCGTATGTCGGGCAGTTTTGCAGCAGATGTTCAACGGGCATTTTCCCGGTGCCACAAGTGCATTCGTCAGTGCCACCTATCTTCAGTTTATTGAATAGATGGTACCTCAATCTGTTGTGGCCTGTGCGGAGTTTGAAGACCACGACCTGCTGTCTTCTGTTCAACTGGTAATAGGCATCATTGTTTGTGTAGCCAGTATGTTCTGTTTCCCATTTGGCCATGTATCTGGCGCTAATAAGCCTTTTGGAGTCTTCGTAGGTCACACTAGAATCTGGTTGTGGTAGTCGTGCACCTTCTTTTGCCAGTCTGTCTGCCTCCTCGTTGCCTTGGATGTTGCAGTGGAATGGAACCAACTGTACCACTACTCTTTTTGGTGCGGACTGCTGGCATAGTTGACAGAGTACTGCTCTTAAATCATTAAGTTCAGTATTGTTCTGGCTTTTTAGTGCTGTGACTACGACCAGGGCATTTGTAAACAGGACTATCTGGCTTTCATTGCTTTCGCCTGTCAGCATTGCTTCCACTGCAGCCCTCAGTGCCTCTGCCTCCGCTCTGAAATTGCTTGAGTATTTTCCAGTTGCCACTAACAGTGTTATTTTTCTACCATTTGGTAGGCTCAGGAATACCCCTGCGCTTCCGTTCTGCGTTGTGTTTGTTACAGAACCGTCGATGTATTCATGGTTCCAGTCCATGCGTGGGTACTTTTTCGTTATGTACCTCAGGGTTATGTCTCTTCTTTCTTTTTCAGTCTGACTGTTCTTGTTTCCAATACCTGGTATATTTTCTACCACCTTCGGAATGATATGCTACTTCCAGGTAGGTTTTCGTACAGTAGGGATGGGCTTTGGTGTTGTTATTGTGTTCATAGGGTCTTCGCTCATCGTTGCTTTGGCTATTTCTGCAAAGTTTCTCCGCTTTAGTTTCCCATTTCCAAATCTATTTAGTCTCTGATACATTGGATGGTCTGTCAGTCTTCTTAGTGTCTCTGCTTGCTGCTGGGCTCTGCAGTTTCTTCTGTCGATCATGGATTGCAGATTTGTAATCTTTTCAAGTTCTACAATTGGCGTTGACTTCATGCCTCCTGTTATAACTCTCATGGCTTGGTTTTGAAGTTTACTAATTTTATGAAAGTTCGCCTTTACTGCTGTTGCCCATGCCACAATGCCATACTCGAGAACTGGTCTCACTCTTCCAGTGTACAGTTTCTTTAGTATACTTTCATCTGCTCCCCAGCTTGTGCCAGCAAGTTTCCTCATGATTGCCTTTCTTTGTCTGGCTCTCATTCGGTTTCTGTCGATCTGACTTTTCCATGTCATGCGCCGATCAAATGTGACTCCCAGGTAGTTTGGTTTGTCGTTTGGCCGCAGATATTTGCCGTTAAGACTTATGTTGGTGTTCTGGGGTTTATTTGAAAGCGAGAATATCGTACATGTTGTTTTTTCCTCATTTATTTTGACCAGCCATGAGTTCGCCCACTCCTCCAACGATGTTAGGCACTGCGGCATCCGATTACTTGCTATGGTGAGATTCTTTTCAGAGGTGCACATAGCCAGATCGTCTGCAAACATGCAGCTGTGGACTCTTCTTGGCATATTCTCTGTGATGTTGTTTATATACACCAGGAAAAGTGTGGTTGACAGTACTCCCCCTTGGGGTACTCCCTGCTCAAGTGTCACCTTTTTGCTCATCTGCTTTTGTACTTGAACTCTGGCTGTTCTGTTTTCGAGGTAGTGGCTGATTCATCTGTACATTTTCCCACAAACTTCACATCTTCGTAGCTTGACTTTAAGTCCCTTTCCACACCTAGTCAAATGCCTTCTCTAAATCCAACCACACCGCTACTGTGTGTTTTTTCTCCTGGTAAACATCCTCTATTTCTTGGGCTATGATAGTGATCTGGTCCTCAGTGGATCTGTGCTGTCTAAAACCTGCTTGCTGTGGAATTAGTATGTGTTTTTCTTCCAGATGCCACATCAGCCTGGTGTTTATCATACGCTTCATCAGTTTTCCTACACAGCTCAGTAGACTGATAGGCCTGTATCCATTCTGATCTGTTCTATCTTTTTCTTTCTTTGGTACTGGTATAAGTACAGCGCCTTTCCATGCCTGCGGTACAATTCCCCTTTTTCAGCTTTGGTTCAGGACTGATAGTAACTTCATCTTTGCTGTTTGGCCCAACCCCATCAGCATTTCGTTTGTTACGCCATCTTTTTCGGGCGATTTCTTTTTCTTTAAAATTCTCATGGCTCTTCCATTTCATTCATTGTTAGTTTCACCATCATGTGCTCCTCTGGTGCCATACTGATGTTGTCGTGGC
This sequence comes from Ariolimax columbianus, assembly GCA_036924085.1. Taxonomy (NCBI): domain Eukaryota; kingdom Metazoa; phylum Mollusca; class Gastropoda; order Stylommatophora; family Arionidae; genus Ariolimax; species Ariolimax columbianus. The sequence continues at coordinate 49,375,007 of JAVGWX010000005.1, read as the reverse complement.
TTTTTTGTTCTTCACTAATGCCTGTATGCCTGTCTGTATGCCTGTCTGTAGGGAGATCAATGTGGTTTGCTCTGGCATAATGTTCTATAAAGGCGTTTGCTGCTTTTTTTCCAGTAAGCATGTTGTCGCTCTGCTTGATGATAATTTGTTTATTTGATGGTGTTTCGTCATTCATGGCTCTGACTAACTTCCATAGTTTGTTCCCTTCTTTATCTTCTTCTTCTTCTTCTGCGTACACAGTCAGACAGTAACCATTATTTTTTCGAAAAAAGCGGCGGTCATCCTGAGACTCTCGCCACTACCATAAAGCTTGTCTTGCAGTTCCACTGGCAATGGCCACATCTGCTCTCTCTGATCCTCGTATGTCCGGCAGTTCTGCAGCAGATGTTCAGTGGTCATTTTACCAGTACCGCACGGGCATTCGTCGGTACACCCTATCTTCAATTTGTTGAATAGGTGGTACCTCAGTCTGTTGTGGCCAGTGCGAAGTCTGAAGACAACGACCTGCTCTCTTCGGTTCAACTGGTAACAGGCATCGTTTTTGGTGTAACCAGTATGTTCGGTTTCCCATTTGGTCATGTATCTGGCTTTGATAAGCCGTTTTGACTCTTCGTACGTCATACTGGTATCTGTTTGTGGTAGCCTTGCACCTTCTTTTGCCAGTCTGTCTGCCTCCTCGTTGCCTTGGATGTTGCAGTGTGACGGAACCCACTGTACCACTACCCTTTTTGGTGCGGACAGCTGGCACAGTTTGCAGAGTGCTGCTCTTAAGTCATTAAGCTCAGTGTTATTCTGGCTTTTTAGCGCTGTGACTACGGCGAGAGCATCTGTCAGCAAGACTATATGGCTCTCATTTTCACTGTGTGTTGCCATTTCTTCCACTGCCGCCCTCAGTGCCTCTGCCTCCGCTCTGAAATTGCTTGTGTACTTACCAGTAGCGAATGACAGTGTTATTTTTCTGCCATTTGGTAGGTTCAGGAATGCTACTGCCCCTCCGTTCTGTGTAGTGTTTGTTACAGAACCGTCGGTGTATGCATGGGTCCAGTCCATGCTTGGGTAGCTTTTCGTTATGAAGCTTAGGGTAGTGTCTCTCCTTTCTTTTTCAGTCTGGCAGTTTTTGTTTGCAATACCTGGTATAATTTCTACCACCTCTGGAAATATATCCTGCCTCCAGGTAGGTTTTCGTACAGTAGTGATGGGTTTTGGTGTTGTTAGTGCGTTTATGGGATCTTCGTGCATCTTTGCTTTGGCTATTTCTGCAAAGTTTCTCCGCTTTAGTTTCCCAGTTCCCAAATTGTTAAGTCTCTGGTACATTGGGTGGTCCGTCAGTCTTCGGAGTTTCTCTGACTGCAGCTGGGCTCTGCAGTCTCTTCTGTCGGTCATGGATTGCAGTTTTGTAATCTTTTCAAGTTCTACAATTGGCGTTGACTTCATGCCACCTGTTATAATTCTCATGGCTTGGTTTTGAAGTTTGTTAACTTTATCGAAGTTCGCCTTCGCTGCTATTGTCCATGCCGCGATGCCATACTCGAGAACTGGTCTCACTCTTCCAGTGTACAGTTTCTTTAGTATGCCTTCGTCTGCTCCCCAGCTTGTGCCAGCAAGTTTCCTCATGATCGCCATTCTTTCTCTGGCTTTCATTCGGTTTCTCTCAATCTGACTTTTCCATGTCATGCGCCGATCAAATGTGACTCCCAGATAGGTTGGGTTGTCGTTTGGCTGCAGGATTTTGCCATTTAGGCTTAATTTGGTACTTTGGGGTTTTAATGAGAGCGAGAATATTGTGCACGTGGTTTTCTCCTCGTTTATTTTGACCAGCCATGAGTTCGCCCACTCTTCCAGCGATGTTAGGGCCGTCTGCATCCGATTTCTTGCTATGGTGAGATTCTTTTCAGAGGTCCACATAGCCAGATCGTCTGCAAACATTGAGCTATGGACTCTTCTTGGTATATTTTCTGTAATATCGTTTATATATACCAGGAAGAGTGTGGGTGACAATACTCCCCCTTGGGGTACTCCCTGCTCGAGTGTCACCTTTTTGCTCATCTGCCCTTGTACTTGGACTCTGGCCGTTCTTTGTTTAAGGTAGTGGTTGATCCACTTGTACATCTTCCCACAGACATCACTTCTTCTTAGCTTGACTCTAAGTCCATCCTTCCAGACTTTGTCAAATGCCTTTTCCAGATCCACCCAAACAGCTACTGTGTGTTTCTGTGCCTGGTAGGCATCTTCTATCTCCTGGGCTATGAGGTTGACCTGGTCCTCGGTGGATCTGTGCTGTCTAAAGCCGGCTTGCTGTGGAATTAGTATTCGTTTTTCTTCCAGATGCCACATCAGTCTGGTGTTTATCATCCGTTCCATCAGCTTGCCGACACAGCTCAGTAGGCTTATGGGCCTGTTCCCATTTGGATCTGTTTTATCCTTTCCTGTTTTTGGTACTGGTACCAGTATTGCATCTTTCCATGCCTGGGGTACGATACCCCTTTTCCAGCTTTGGTTCAGGACTGATAGTAGTTTTTTCTTCGCTGTTTGGCCCAGCCCCATCAGCTTTTCGTTTGTTATCCCGTCTTTTCCGGGAGATTTCCTTTTCTTTAGTGTTCTCATAGCCTCTTCCATTTCGCGCATTGTTAGTTTGGCCATCATGTGCTCTTCAGGAGTCGGTTTTATGTTTTCGTGTCCCTTTAGCTCTTCGCTAATGTCTGTATGCTTATCTGCAGGGACCTCGATGTGGTTTGCTCTGGCATAGTGATCGACAAAGGCGTTTGCGGCTTTCTTACCTGTGATCAAGTTCTCGCCTTGCTTGATAGTAATTTGTTTATTTGACGGGGTTTCGTCATTCATGGCTCTGACTAGCTTCCATAGCTTGTTCCCTTCTTTGTCCAGGTTTAAACTTTCCGTTTTATTTTTCCAACTTTCTCTTGCTGTTTGCTTGAGAGTGTGTTTGTACTTCGCCGCGGCGGCTTTGAGGGCGATGTTTGCCTCCACGGATTTTTCTCGTTCTGCCATGTTCCTAGCATTTGTTACTGCATCTTCCACTTTCTGTAACTCATCATTCCAGTAGGGCTTATAGTTTTTCCTAGCTCCTCTTGGGATGGTTTCAGTGGCGGCTTGCATTATTGCCTTGCTTAGGCTCTCTACCATGGGCTTCATTTTGGTGTTTCGTGTGTTGATGGTTTCACACAGCCCATCTGTCAGGATTGCAAATCTGTCCCAGTCGGCTCGTTTGTAATTCCAACGTGGGAGCGGTTTTGTTTCCTGTGGGCCTACTTCCATGTCAATGGTTAGCCTGATCGGCCTGTGGTCGCTACCTGCCAGTTGGTTTAGCACCTGGCGGTCTATTTTATAGTGTATGTCCTGTGTGGAGAAGGCCAAATCTGGAGTCGAGGTGGTATGCCATGTTCTTAAATAGAAGCTAGGGCTATCCTCCGGCCTATTGATTAGGGAGAGATTTGCATCTATCTCCCAATCTTCCACTTCGTCACCTCTGCTGTCTGTGTCAGAGTATCCCCATCTCTCCGAGTGGCTGTTGAAATCTCCAACCACTATGCAGTTGGAGTCTCTGACCTCCATACTCGAGAGCGATAGGTCTCTGTTTGGTGGTCCGTACAGATTGAAAATGCGGAGCTTCGTCTCTTGAGCCATTATGTCAACTCCTACAATTTCTGCTTGTCCGGTGTGATTGACAGGTACCGCGCTACTCGGTATGCTGTTTCTGGTCAGTATCAGGACCCCTCCTTTGTGGCCTTCTCTATCTAGACGGAAAGTCTGGTATCCTCTGATTGAGAATTTATGGTTATTGTTGAGGTGCGTTTCCTGGATACATGCCACGTCAATCTTACCTTCATGCAGGTGGTGTGTTAGGGCCTTCTTTATCTAAATTGAGGCTTTCTGTTTTGTTTTTCCAGATGTCTCTTGTTATTTGGTTTAGTGTTCTTTTGTATTTCGCACTGATGGCCTTGAGGGCGATATTTGCCTCCATAGATTGTTCTCTCTCTGCCATGTTCCTAGCATTTGAGACTTCGTCTACCGCTTTCTGCACTTCGTCATTCCAATATGGCTTGTAGTTTTTCCCTGCCCCTCTTGGGATGGTTTCGGTGGCTGCTTGCATTATTGCTTTGCTTAGGCTTTCCATCATAGTTTTCATATTGTTATTCCGTGTGTTGATAGTTTCACATAGCCCATCTGTCAACATTGCAAATCTGTCCCAGTCGGCTCGTCTATAGTTCCAACGTGGCAGCGGTTTTATTTCCCGTGGTCCTACTTCCATATAAATTTCTAGCCTAATTGGGCTTTGGTCGCTACCTGCCAATTGGTTGAGCACCTGGAGGTCTGTTTTGTGGTGAATATCCACCGTGGAAAAGTCTGGAGTAGAGGTGGTATGCCATGTTCTAGAATAGAAGCTAGGACTGTTCTCCGGCCCATTGATAAAATACGGGTATCTGATCTCACTACTTAGAGATCATGGAAAATGTTTACAGGATGATCCACGTGAAAAAATACGGTCTCCACCGTGAATTGAACCCGCGACCTCCAGTAACCAAAGCGAACACCTCGAGACCACTGCCCCTCCCCCCCCCCCCCACACCCCCACCCCACCCTCCAAAGAGGTCGATAAAAACAGAAAAAGGTATTTTATATATTTTTCGTCGATAGTTCTCACTGACCAAGCCCTGAAAAGCGCTTCACAAATAGAAGGATGTTGTCCAGAGAACAGAATGCGAACTGTCGTAGCTTACAACTTGACTACAATATTTGCACTTTTCAGTACGACACATCAGAGTTCATCACGGCACTCTAGGATACCGGGTTTAGCCTTCCCTCTTGGATTCATTCTCCTTAGCAAATCTGCCCTGTTTCAGCATGTTATAGAGGACCACCACGAGGAAGTGGAGAAGAGTCTTGGCATCTCTTGGACGCCGGCACTGACACTAGCAGTCAGCTTTGGATCACTGACCATTGCAGCTCATGCAATGCTCAGAATTTTGATCCTGAAATAGATACGATTCAGTAACTGCAGCTGGACAGAAATAAAACGAAACTCACCGATCGGCAAAAGTAGTCTTTGCCAGGGACACAACAACAAGAACGAACATACCTAACGAACCACAAGAAATACAATGAGAACGGATCGACCACCGGAAACAATGCGACTTCAGGCGGGGAGACATTAGTCAGAGAGTGGCCAAGAATGTGTGAATCGTGGTATGCCTATTTTGACTCAGTAGGGCAGACCAGTGTTGCCCACTTGGCTATTTTAGTCGGTTAGATCCGGCTGACTTTTCCTAAATCTTTCAGATACAGATCTGCATTTCCGGATAACCAAAAATGACACCATTTAAGAACACAAAACATAATTTCGGGCTAATATTTTATCAATTACTTCCAATTTCATTTCCAGTCAGTAAGAAAGTCACAAACTAATAGGGTACTTCTGAAAAATGTAGTTGGGAGAATCTAACGATGACAATAACATCCAGCTTTGGGGATACTATAGGTAGCAGACGCTAGGTGTCGTAATCACGTGAGAAAATCATATTCAAGTTGGCGCCCGTGCTCACTGGTCAGGTCAGGTCAGGTCATCCCGTAACCGGTGAGGTCGTTGGGGCACACATGAAGACATCCTCACAACTCCACGCCATCCCTCTCTGTCAGAAGCCGCTGCCTGTGACTCTTCTGGTCGGAGACTGGTCCATTCTTTTATGTTGTCTTCCCATCTCTTTTTGGGCCTGCCTCTTCGTCGTCTGCCATGCACCTTCCCGTGGAGGATTGTGTTTGCAAGACCATTTGATCTCGATATGTGACCGTACCAAGTGAGTTTCCTTCTTTTGACAGTTGCCAAGAGATCTTCGAGAGGCCCTATTGCCGTCGTAATTCTATTTCGGATTTCCTCGTTTGTAACTCGATCTTTGTACGTGACGTTTAAAAGTCTTCGGAAACATCTCATCTCCAAGGCCTGTATCCTTCGTTGAAGGTCAGCTGTAACTGTCCGTGTCTCACACACATAGAGAAATATTGACAGGACCAGTGTACGCATTAATCTGATTTTCGTGTGTAGTGCTAACCGTTTATCTTGCCATATTTTGTTAAGCCGTGCAAGCGCCGCTTTTGTCTGTGCTATTCTGGCCAATACTTCACATTTTGATCCTTCATCACTGACAATGGACCCAAGATATTTAAAACGGTCAACTAGTTCGAGTTCTTGACCGTTTGCTTTTATCTTGCTGTTGAAGCCCGTAGCGTTGTTTGTCATTAGTTTTGTCTTTCCAGCGTTTATCTCCATACCATAGTCAAGAGCTGTTTCATCGAGCCTTCTGACCCATTCCTGGAGTTCTGCTTCTGAACCCGCCAACCCGTCAATATCATCTGCAAAACGAAGGTTAGTAATCGTTCGGCCCCCTATCTTGACAGTACCCACGTGACCTCCAAGTGCCTCACTCATAATTCCTTCAAGGAATATATTGAAAAGAGTGTAGAATAAAAAAAACAACGTGCATTTGTCCGTTTTTTTAAGGTTTATTTTTTATTTTTTTATTTTTTATTGCAAAAAGACTTTCTGCGAAGGATGTTTATAAGGAAATGCTTCCTGTTTACGGGAAAGAAGTGTTTTCCGAGTTGAGCGATGCATGCTCCCAAAGGACGCTTAAAGGTCGCTGTCGCTGATGATGCTGGGCCTGGTCGTCCTGTTCATCTGTGCAACGGGTGAGGGAGATGATTTAAGCTGATAGGAGAGTAGCAGGTAGACAGTTTGTCAGATGCAACAAGGTATTTGCATGGTTTATCCTCCATCAGTTATATGTAATAGTGTATCTATAGTGTATCATTATAGACGGGGCTGAACATCCAGCAATAATTGAGCTGACTAATGAAAAGAATTTACAGCTTACAGCGACTTATAGCTTACAATGAATTATATCTTATAGTGACGTATAACTTATTGCGATCTGCAGCTGACAGCGACTTATATCTGACAGCAGAAAGCGACTGACAACTGACAGTTTGCATCACAGTAATCGAAAATGACCTGACCAAGACCGTCTTCCGTCTCCAAATGATGGCCTCTTACTGAGAGAATAGGAATCGAAGATCGAAGGCATACCAGGTCGCTACAACGAGATGCTGAAGCCGGATGTGTATGGCCCAAAGACGCAGATATCATATCTTCGATGTAAACTACGACACAACGTAGTAAAACATCATTTTCAGGAGGAACGATGAACGAGAAGAAGAAGAAGAAAATAGGAGAAGAAGAAGAAGAAAGAAAAAGATTAAGAAGAGGAAGTTGAAGAAGAAGCAGAAGAAGAAAAAGAATAATAATAAGAGGAGGACGAAGAAGAGAAGAAGAATGAGATATATATTTAACGTTAAAGAAATACAACAGAGAAAATCATGTTTCAGGGTTCCTAGCAGGGCTATCAACTTGGCTTCTGCTTATGCCACGCTACCTAAATCTAGCTTGCCTGAATTCTCAGAAATATGTGTATGGTTTTACCTTTGTGAGAAACGACACGAATCTAGCAGGAATGGTTCAGGGCAAAGGTTCCCAAACTGTGTGCCGCGGAACCCTTTGGTATCATGACTGGTTTACATTACAATATTGTCACTGGAACGACACTTAGTCTTGCAGTGCAACTGTTACTGTTGTTTGTTGTTGTTTGTTGTTTGTTGTTTGTTGTTTGCGAATGCCCACAATGAGTAGGTTTACTCTTTTGTGCACCCTGAAAACCACGTTAAGTGGCGAGTTGCAGTAGCTTTCCTCACATCCTGGGCGTGCTGATGAAGGAGGACCAAGGTCCTCCATGTGGATGTGCTATGCTTGGCTTCATCTTCGCTCGCTCACTACTACGGGGCTCACGTTGATTCCCTACCTCGTTAGCCAGGAGGAAATTAAAACAATTCGTTTCCTGAGAGGACTGCGAGGAAGTCGAGGTGGAAGTCTTTGCAGGCTTATTTTCTGACTTGGGGTTCTCTGAAAAAATTATAGTACACTACGGACCTTCGGCCTGCGGCATAACCCCATGACGGAAGAACACATTATACAGTCCTGCCCACTGTATACCGACAAAAGAAGCAGCATTTGGCAACATACAGTATCCTTCCACGAGAAACGGTACGGAAGTTCACGGAGTTTCAAGTCGACTTAGCGTCATTGAAGCCGAGCTCTGAAGACGAACGAGGCAGTATCGTTCTAGTATGATCGTTGTCCGAACGACTGATCGTGTCATAGATGCGTTTAAAGGTGAGGGCTCGACTTCATCTCCTCGTGTCTCCCTATAAGGCCCGGTCTCTCTCCACAGAACAGTATCTCGCCTACCGAGAGCACGAGCAAAGCACGAACTCCAAAGCTCCAGCAATAAACTAGAGAATCTTCGGAAAAATTGCTACCCCCAACCGACCATCGCCGCTCGAATTCGAACGCACTTGTGACAACCTGTGCACAATACAATATGCAAAATTACGAGAAGAAAACATAAACTACGAGAATCAGCACAGTACATGGGTCATTCAAACAAAAGTGTAAATTAATATTGCTTATTGAGTTCATAATTGTGTCGGCAGACGGTAGGATCGACAGGAAAATGTATATTTAGTTTGAGAAAGCATCTGCTGTGACTTACCAGCTGTCACCACTGTTTAGGCACCAGATTATTAGTTTGGCAACAAAGCAACCGTTGATAAACGGAAAATTTATGTTGTCTTTTATCTATTCAAATATGAATGGCTTTGGTTTTCTTTCTAGATATATATATATTGGATAAGGAAGACATTAAACAATGGAAGAGGAGCTGGTATTCACTGGACACTTCAGTCACAATTGGAGGACCTGGACTTCGCAGATGATCCTGACTTAACTTAACGTCTTTATACTGATTTAGAAGGCTAGGCAGAGTATGTATACAACCAGTTCCATTTAGTTTTCCGTGGTCTAAAAACTATGCGCATCCAAACTATTCTTGAATGCATTAATTGTCCCTGCAAAAAAAATATTTCTTAATATGTAATCTGGACTTTTCTTTAGTAAATTTGTAGCTTTGGTCTCTTGTTTTTGTAGGTGATTGTATTTTGAAAAACAAAACTTGTTAAAGTCTAAGTTATCCTTTGATTATATTATAAACCTTTATTAATTTACCTCGAATTCTTCTCTTTTCTAGACACTGTAGGCCGGTTTTTCTGAGTCTGTTCTTCTTTCTGTAATTCTAGAATCCCACTATTGGCTTTGTCGCATTTCTTTGCATCCTATCCAGCATGTTTATGTCCTCTCTACGATAAGGACTCCACACCTGTACGCAGTACTCCAATCTAGGTCTTACTAATGCTTACTTAATACTATTGTCACAGTCGTAGCCAAATGCAAGACAAAGTGAACAAGGTGAAAATGCAGTCGCCAAATTGAGAAAGAATAAAAACATAAATAAAATCAAGCTCCTTACAATTAACTCGATAAACAAAGCTGAAAGGAGAGGCGTTGGAAGAGAAAGGATTTTTTATGTGGCAGCATAATTGACACATACGATGCAGATATAAAAACCAGAATTGGAAAGCCAAGAATTGCATTTGTGACCCTAAAAACAAATTGAGACTCAGAAAACCAGAGATTTTCACCAAAGATGGAATATTGAACGTCAGTGTCGGTGATGACCTATAGAGTTTAAACATAAAGAACGAGCAAGGCTATACAAAAAAGACTATAGTCTATTGTTAAAATATGCGGTAGATAATTGCCATACAATGGTAAGACATGGTGGGAAATGAAGACCTATGGAAAATAAGCCAACTGCGGCCACTGTAACAACAGATTTAACGAAGAAAATGGGGCTGGATAGGACGTATGAGGAAGGCAGCATCCGACACAGCTAGGCAGGCTCACGTGAAATTTACAGAGAAAGAGAAAAAGACTTAAAAATACACGGAGAAAGGAATATTAGAGGGAACTAGGATAAATACAGAAAGATGAACAGAGAACCGTGTATTCTGGCGAGATGTGGTCAATGGCCTATATGCACAGAGGAACAATGATTGTGATTGGTAGATTGATTGATTGATATAGATTGGGCATGAGTACTCAGAAAACGGAAACTACTGTAATTAGCGATGTAGACTGGAAACCTGCTCTATCGATTGACAATCAAACATTGGAACACGCAAAGAGATTCTCATGTTTTGGAAATATATTAAAAACAGATGAAAGAGTTCGCCACCGAATCTAACTGACACGTTCTGAACATCGTCTGGCGTTAAACCAGGAATATGTCATCACACCTTCGCTATCCTGCCGTGCTACGGACTGGCCCTCGCACTTATAAGAAAGCACAAATCAGAAGTCTTTGTTGGACTTTGCGCGCTTGAACGATCTCGATTGTGCATAAGATGTTCTCGTTAAAAGTTATGAATCTTAGACATTGGCAGCCCAAAGAGAACTTAAAACAGCCAGCTACACATTTGTGATTGCACATTTACTGGGCGAAGACCAAGATTCAAAGTCTCGGCAGTGGGCCACCTGTGCCGGGAATTGCATCAACCACATTGAGGACATCACATTGACTTCTGATTCAAAAAGGGGCCCGGAAATCACTTGCAGGATCGGCTTTCTGACATCACTCATGAACACAGTGCACAGTCTCATCTCATCAGATGTTTTCCCTGGAGACAAAAGCTGCGCATATATGTATATATATTTACTGTGTCTTTCCAATCTTCTTATACTGTTCAGAGACCTGGATGGCGTTGAAGGAAGATCGAAAGCGGCTTGAGGACATTCACATGCGCAGCTAACGTCGTATCCTTGGAGTTCATTGGTAAGAATTAGTAAATAACAAGGTGGTCCCCCGAAGGACACAACTCGAGAGCATTTCTTCAATGCTTAATCGACGCCGCCTCTCTTTCTTCTCTCTCTCGTGTTGCCCTCGAATCTCAAGACGTCCCGGCTCGACAGCTTCTACATCTGTCTCTGGAAATTGGGGACCGGAAAAGACAACGCTTCTCATGAAGTCTCCCCGGGGTCCAATACCTATATGAGAGACGTCGCTTTCATTCTAACTGCCCTGCATGGTATCTTCTACTCTGGTATCATCCTTGGTGGCGGACGTCAGAGCAACCGACCCTGACCACGCACGCCTATTTACTTGATGAATGATGTGAAATAGAAACCAAAAGAGAATAGGGATGGCCAAATATGTGTTCACCAACATGTGATATAGAGATATCCAAACAAATAACTAATAATGAGAATGTTGAGGTATTATGAAATAATAATAATTGGTCAATCGCCGTCTATGAGGACCGTTAACATCATCCCATACACCATCTTTAAGTATGTGGTTTCGCTTATGACTGATCACCCTGGGGGTGGGGGGGGGGGGAGGGAGGAAAATTATGTGACATGGCTGGCAAACATTGTCCGCAGATGCCTCTGGTATTCGTGCTGCTCTAGACTTCCTGATTGCTCGTATATTTTGGGCTGCCTGAAGACGAAGGCCCTCGGTGTTTGTGACCGTACTCTTCCAGTTTGAACGATTCTCAGACAGTTTACACAGGTGTTGATGTCTATTTGGAAGCACTTACGGAAATCCTTCAGACCGTACTAGAAACTCTTGTTTGGACGCCCGTGAGACCTTTCCTCTTAACTCAGTTCCCTATACAGGAGCCTCATTGGAAGCCTTCTGCTTGAGATTGGAGCAAAGTGGACAGCCCATTCCAATTGGTTTTTTTGCAAACGTGCATAAATATCTTACATGTTGGCTTTAGATAGCACTTCGTTATCTGTGAAAGGCTCAGTCAGCGGATTTGCAGTATGCGTCTCAGATAATTCATGTGAAAGTGGTTTAGCCTCCTGGCGGTATCAGCGTAGATAGTCCAGCTCTCACACGCGTAGAGCAGGGCGTTATATATATGTGTCTCTATGGCCTAAACACACGGACAATAAACAAAATGTTGGAGTAGAGAATTGACGCGTTTAAAATGCGGATATGTAGAGGAATAGCGCGAATTTCAAGGAAAGAATTGAACACAAGAAAAGAGGTCTCTGAGAAATTAGCAGAGAAAGAGAATTGCTCAACGAGTCCGAAGGTTAATAATTTTGGTCTGATCATCATTAGCATCAACATGATCATCATGTAGCTTGTTCTTTGCAGAACGTCGCTCTCACAAGAGCTAATCTGTAAGACTTGATCTCTAGCCAGAACGTCGCTCTCACAACAGCTAATCTGTAAGACTTGATCTCTAGCCAGAACGTCGCTCTCACAATAGCTAATCTGTAATACTCCCGATCTCTAGTCAAAACTCTCGGTTCTGTCAGTGTCATCTTTAGGACATCCTTGTTGTCTTGTGTCCATCTTCTCCTTGGTCTGCCTCTGCTCTAATTGCTGTATCCTCCAGTATCGTTATCTCCAGATGGTTATTAGTTTTATGTGGCCAAAATATTTTAGTTTTCTATACAAGATATTGCGTAATAGCCAATTTTTCTCGATATCCCGTACTTTTTGGATTTCTGCATTTTTTTATCCATGGTATTTTGAGCTGGAAAATAATTCTGGAGCAAACCAGAAACTGTTCTACAGGACCTTAAAGAACATGTGGAAGGAAAAGGAATGCCCCCTGAAATTTGTTAAAGATAAACAAAGTGCGCTGTTGACCGCCCCAGAAGAGGTAATGAACAGATGGAAAGAATATTTCTTAGATCTTCTTGGAGTGGAGGAAAACCAAGCTCTGGAAGTAACAGTCCCAATTCAAGAAGAGGGAGCCATGGAGGGAAACGATAATATCACAATGGAAGAACTAAAGGCAGCATTGGAGAAAATTAAGATTGGTAAAGCAGCAGGACATGACGGTATAACACCAGAAATGGTTAAATACATGGGAGCGGCAGGAGAGATACTATTCATGAAGATTCTCAAGGCAGCTTGGCGCCACAAGAAGATACAAAGAGACTGGGAGGTTGCAATAATAATACCAATATTTAAAAAGGGCGACAATCGACAATGTGAAAATCACAGATGTATTTCCCTTCTCAGTGTCCCTGGGAAAGTCTACTCTAGTGTTCTAGAACGGCGATTAAGAGGTCTAGTAGAGCCAAATATGAATGCAACTCAATGTGGGTTTAGGGCAAACAGAAGTACACAAGACCTTATCTTTACACTGAAACAGCTAAGTGAAAAGGCTCTTGAATATGATAAAAAAATGCATCTCTGCTTTTTGGATTTGGAGAAAGCATTAGATAAAGTTCCTTGGGACAAGCTCTGGAAGTGCCTGACAAGGAAGAACATCCCATGACCCCTGATCTCTGCCATACAAAGTTTCTATAAAACATTATGTGCGGACATCAAATCAAAAGTCAGGAGAGTTCAAGACCACTAGCGGAGTAAGACAGGGGGACACTCTATCACCGTACCTTTTCATACTCCTCATGGATCAAGTAATCAAAGCCTGGCAGGAACGGACAAAAAAGTATGAAGTAGGGTACTGGAAGATGAGACCAAGTTACATATCGGAACTAGCATTTGCAGATGATGTGGCCCTGATCACGAAATCCGAAGCACATCTCCAGATCAACTTGCAGGTCTAGTAAGAAGAGTTGAAGAAGAGAGGAATGCACATCAGCAACTCCAAAACACAAACCATGGTGATCGCCAGAGATGAAAAGAGACATCAGATAACCCTGGGAATACGAGCATTGGAGCAGGTTAGCAACTTTAAATATCTAGAAGTGGTAATAGACAGCAGGGGAGGAATCAAAGAGGAGTTCACTGCACGAAGAGCAGCAGCAGGTAGACTTTTCCATGCAATAAACAGAGGTTTCCTCAGTAAAAGAGAAATAAGCAGGAAAACAAAGATGAATGTATGCCGCTCGACCTATGTGCCTGTCCTGACATATGGATGTCAGTCATGGGCAATGACTACAGCCCAAGAAAGGCAATTACAAACTTCAGAAATGAGGTACCTAAGAAAGGCGGATCAGGTGGCAAAAAGGGACAAGATCCGTAACCAGACAATACGTAGCAATCTTGAAGTTCAACCCCTGCAGACACGAGTGGAGCAGTCCCAACTACAGTGGTTTGGCCATGTCTGTAGAATGGAAGAAGATCGGATACCAAAGCGGTCATGGGAGATAAAAAGTCAAGAACGCAGACCCCCAGAACGTCCCAAAGTACGTTGGGAAGACAACATACGACAGTCCCTAAGTGATAGAGGGCTGGATTGGAAAGAGGCCAGGAAAAAGACGGCGGGTAAAGCAGTGTGGCGTTCTCTTTGGCAAACCTCTACACCTCACGGTAGAAGAGGAGCGACTAAGTAACTAAGTAAGGTATTTTGAGCATGTTCTTGTAGCATTTTAGTCAGCAGACTTAATCGCTGGTCAGGAATGAAGTGTTAGAGACTTCAGTATACAAAGCCTCAGCTCGTGAGGTGGGCTGGCCAGTTCCCTTCAGCAGACTTAACCGCTGGTCAGGAATGAAGTGTTAGAAACTTCAGTATACAAAGCTTTAGCTCTTGAGGTGGAGTGGCCAGTTCTTTTTCTCGCTGCCTTTTCCTACCTTAGCAGTAAGTCAGGAACACTGTGAGAATGATACCTAAACTGATCTGATTAATAAATACGAACTTTTACTAAAGAGAGAAGAATATAACTACTTCATGTCCATGCATGCTGTAGATGCAATTAAAGGTAGTTGTTCGTGCATGAGACTAGTAAACTCAACGTATAGTACATATTGATGCATAATCCACAAATGTTAGTGAAAGTATAGCTTTGGTGCAGTCTTCCCGAAAGACATCAACTGAAGTCGAGGCCCTGATCTGGCTGGGGTGAACAAGGAAAAGAGCGATACATAAATGTAAATGATCACGCCATTGATGTCAGAAGATTACAAATTAATGGCAATCGATCACAGAAGAGGCCCGAAATGAGACGGAAATTAAGACAAGGATTGAATTGGCAAAAAAAATACCTCAAGATAAAAACATAAATTGCTAACCTTAAAGAATATCAGGATAGAACTGAAGAGAAGAATGATCCTTTCTCATTTATGGCCAATTGCACTGCATGGGGCAGGGAGCGTCACTCTAACAGAGAAGGGTTTAAACAAGTTTGGGATCGTTGGAAATGTGCTGCTATACTAGTAAAGAAAAAGTGAGTTGAACAATTAGAAAATCCAATGACAATGTTCCCACTGTGGTAGGCGCACAAAGAAAAATATTGAAAATTATAGAGAAACGAAGATTGGGCTGGCTAGGACACAATATGCGATGCGAAAGATTTCTACAGAAGGTACTACGAGGGAAAGATTCAAGGGAAAAGTGGAAGGGACGACCAAGACTCAACTTTACATCTAAGATATACAGAGACGTTAAAGTGCGAAACTATGCCGAATAAAGAGAGAAGCAGAGTTTAAAGTCAAACTGAGAGACCTACTCATACAATCTTCCAACCAGTCTTAGAACTGACCAACCAGAAGATAGGGTCAAATGGAGAGATATGCCCATACAACCTTACAATCAATCTTAGGTCTGATCAACCAGAGGATAATGTCAAATGGAGAGACATGCTCAGACAACCTTACAACCAATCTTAGGTCTGATCAACCAGAGGATAGTGTCAAATGAAGAGACGTGCTCAGACAACCTTCCAACCAGTCTTAGAACTGACCAACCAGAAGATAGGGTCAAATGGAGAGATATGCCCATACAACCTTACAACCATTCTTAACAATAATCAACCAGAGCATAGTGTCAAATGGAAAGACATGATCAGACAACCTTACAACCAGTCTTAACACTAATCAACCAGAGCATAGTGTCAAATGGAAAGACGTGCTCAGACAACCTTACAACCAGTCTTAACACTAATCAACCAGAGCATAGTGTCAAATGGTAAGACGTGCTCAGAAAACCTTACAACCAGTCTTAACACTGATCAACCAGATGATAATGGCGATCTTGACGCCAATAGACGTCTCTTCAACAGCTAGTCTGGAACATATCCCTGGTGTGCAATGTTTGTTAAGTCTACCCGTTACCTATTTATTGACAAGACCTACACAAAATGCAATACCTGAGTCATTTTACCTGACAAAAGCAGGTACCGCAAGCCGTCACATACGTCAGAAACGTCTCGAATCAAACGTACATTTTACAGGGAAGTCTGGGAGAGCAGACTAATGTCTGGTCAGGCAAAACATACTAATCAGTCAATGTCAGTCAGGACCAGGCAAAACATATTAATCAGTCAATGTCAATTAGGATCAGGCAAAACATACTAATCAGTCAATGACAGTCAGGACCAGGCAAAACATACTAATCAGTCAATGTCAGTCAGGGTCAGGTAAACTAGCTGACTACTACCCCACCTCAATTTCATATAGATCTGTCCGGAAGCTGACTGTTTCTGGCGGGTTTACGAGGTTGGTATCGATGTGATCTCGCGGTTGTGAGCGACATGCAGATGAAGTAAAGCATAGCACAACAGTCTGGAGGTCTCCAGTCCACCCTCATCAGTACGCTCGAGTTGTAAGGAAAGCTGCTACAACACATTACCTAATGCATTTTTTAGGACGCACAAACGAGTAAACGAACTCATTGTAGGAATTCAACAACAACAACAACAACAACTCTTTGGTCATTGTTTTAATATGCCTACATGCGAAGACCCGGAAGGAAGACTAACGTTTGTCCAGGCAAAACTTACTGATCAGGCAATGTTAGTCAGGACCAGGCAAAATATACTGATCAGACAATGTTAGTCAGGACCAGGCAAAATATACTGTTCAGACAATGTTAGTCAGGACCAGGCAAAATATACTGATCAGACAATGTTAGTCAGGACCAGGCAAAATATACTGATCAGACAATGTTAGTCAGGACTAGGCAAAATATACTGATCAGACAATGTTAGTCAGGACCAGGCAAAATATACTAATCAGACAATGTTAGTCAGGACCAGGCAAAATATACTGATCAGACAATGTTAGTCAGGACCTGACAAAACATTCTGGACAGACCCCCCCTTCCCACATCAATTATACGCTGATCACCATCGAAACAGACTGTTTTACGACAGACCGAATGGGGGTGGAAGACTAACGTCTGGACTGACAAAATATACTGATCAGACATGTTAGTCACGGGCAGGCAAAATATACTGGTCCAGACTCTCATTTCGGCTTCCTCGTAGCCCTCCCTCAAAACGGGCTATTTTCATGGCAGTCTGACTAACAAGGTGAGGTATCCATTTGATCCCTGTTGTCGTGAGCGACACGCAGATAAAGCGAAGAATAGTACAACTGCCTGGAGGACCCAGGCCCACCTTCATCAGCACACTCAGGGTGTGAGGACAGCTTCTGCAACCCGCCACTTAACGTTCTTTTCAGTTTGCATAAAATGATTAATTCTACTCATTGTAGGCATTCAACAACAACAACAACAACTTCTTGGTCATTGTTCTATTTTGTCTACACCCGAAGACCATTTCTCTTGATACATGTTTCTGTGTTTGGAGAGTTCTTTACGGCTTCTGAAAAAGACATTGTGTGAATGTTCATCTTTGTGGGTTGGTGGTCAGTACCCTGTTGTCTAATCAACAGCATGGCATTAATACTTTCCATAGCTTTTCTTAAAGCCTCATACTGGCCCCCTTCTTTTTGTTTTCCTTTGCCCCCCCCCCCCCCCCCCCGCTTCTTCTATCAGTCCTCCCCCCCCCCAAATTAATCTCCTCCCTCCCGGCTTATATCACCTTCATTTTGTTCTCCCACCTGGATCATTATTTGGCCGTTTTCATTTTTGGCCACCACTGGCTTATTTGGTGCATTCCCCCTCATTTCTTACGGTTTTCTGTCCACCTTATTTTACCGCTCACCTTCATATTCAGTCAAGCATCTGACCCAACCGGTCGCTTAGACAGACTGGGTCTACTATCAGATAAGAAGACCAATGTTTCCTTATATGTTGATTTGTTAGTTTAGGATTATTGCTATTTGTTGTCCCCGATGAACGCCTATTTCTCGTAACGTAGGTTTTGTTTGTGTTCTCGTCTCGGTGCGGTATCTGACCATTCCCATTTTAATCAACTTTTAAATTTTTTTTCATTTGTTTTTTTCTCCATCTAATCGCACAGCAGTATTGTAGGATATGATCGGTTGCCTGTGTAGCCTGTTCCCAAAGTACACGCCTGCGATGGCATCAATTTTATCTGTGAAAGTGGCCATTAAATCTGTTCCGTCCTACTCTCAAGCGGAACAGGGTCAACTGCTTTGCTCGATCAAGGCAGTGATAGTTGTCTCTCATTTGATCGACTTTTCTTATGGCTTGGACAGACGTATTGGATTTCTGGAAGGTGTTTACTTGTCTTTCTCTTTTCGTCTTCTCTCTTTTTTTTCTAACCTGTTTACTCTCTCGTTTTACAGTATGCCAGAGTGTGCTGGACATTATAATATTAAATATTAAATTATTATCATACATTTTAACGATTTAAAAAAAAATTACATATATATATATATATATATATGTATATATATATATATATATGTGTGTGTATATATATACATATATATATGTGTGTGTGTGTGTATATACATATATGTGTGTGTGTTTATATATAGTACATACCGAACTAAATTGAAAACAGAAACGAAACATGCGTTACAGTCAAAAGACCGTCACCCAGGACCCGATAAAAAATAGGACCTAACGAGTCACAGAGGAAAGGATGAATTTATACAATTGAGAAATGGAATTATAAATCAGTAAGAAAATGTACTTAGCTAGATAACACGTAAGAACTCGCCAAATAAAATCGCTAGGACACGTCAGATGCAAGATAACACGTAGATGAAACAAACAACCGGAAGTGACATGGCCAGGAGAGCGAATGAAGAGAGAGAAGGCTGGATAAGTCAATAGCTGCCAAATACGGAATGACCAAATTATGATATTGGCATACGTAAATAGTTTAGCAGACAACAAATAACATACAATAATGTTATATCTGCATAATTCTGTAGTTACTTACCATAACATTGTTAATCCCTTGCAGTTTTCCATGTTAGATTTCAACTTTGAAAGTAATTGAAACTTTAATTTCCCAGTGTCTTTATTCCTTAATTTTCAGTTGAATTTTCATTGTCTGACTAACACTGATGTTAGAATATATGCTGGTCACGGCAAATGTGCAGTGTTTCCTTTCTGGCAGAAATGGGCTACAGCTTACCCTGATGCAAACTGGATTTTGACTTTCTGTCTGGGAAGTCAAGCCTGTGAGGAATAAAACAGCTCGCCCCACCACTTCACTTACAGATGAAGCCTTGCACAATGTTGTCTACATCACTTCATCCACTTTGTCTCCAGTGATTTGTACGATCTGTATATTTGGCGGACGAGCACACATAACCTGTAAATGTATCGTAAACACCGAATCAATCTATCAATCAATCAAATCTTTTCAGATACACGAGAAGCATAAGTTTTCAACAAATGCACGCTAAGTTGGTGAAATCAGACACAAGTACAACCCTGCTTAGTAGTTTATTACGACATGTACACAGATGTGGAGTCTTTATCTCCTGCCCTACGTAACATGAAAGTCACTAAATATACATCGAACTAATGTTGCCCTACACAACATGGAAATCACTAAATAGATTTCGAACTGGTGTTGCCCTACACAACATGGAAATCACTAAATAGATTTCGAACTGGTGTTGCCCTACACAACATGGAAGTCACAAATAGACTTCGAACTGGTGTTGCCCTACGCAACATGGAAGTCACTAAAAAGACTTCGAACTGGTGTTGCCCTACACAACATGGAAGTCACAAATAGACTTCGAACTGGTGTTGCCCTACGCAACATGGAAGTCACTAAAAAGACTTCGAACTGGTGTTTCACGATGCAGGAAAAATCTGAAAAGATGGGTATACAGGGATGATGAAACATGCGAATGGAAAATACCCAAACCTCCCGGAGACTTGTAACATTGATGCCGTCCTGAGTGTCAGTGACAGGGCAATCCACGTGGTCGAATACTATAAAAATGAAGTGTAACGTACTGCCTATGACACGGGGTGTAATCATCGGAGAGGAGACATAAACATGCTGGAAAGGATACAAAGAAGAGCGACAAAGCAGATAGTGGGATTCCAGAATTACAGTTATCAGGAAAGACTCAGAAAAACCGCCCTACAGTGTCTAGAAAAAAGACGAATTCGAGGTGACAATACAGGTTCATAAGATAATTAAAGGAACGGACTATAACACGTTTTTCAAAATACAAAAACTTACAAGAACAAGAGCGCAAAGCTACAAATTAGCTAAAAAAAGGTGCAGATTAGATATTTAAAATAGCTTTTCAGTCAGAAAGGAGTGAATGCTTGGAATGCATTCCCACAAGAAGTAGTGTAGGCAGATACATTTAATGTATTTAAGAATAGATTGGATGCACACAGCTTTCAGAGCAAGGAAATGTAAATGAAACTGGTTGTATACAGACTCTGCAGAGTCTTCTAAGCCAGTATTTTTTTTTTTTTTGCGTTCGCCTTATTTATCTATTCCCCAAGGCGTGTGTGCGCTAAGCCAGTATAAAGACGTTAAGTTAAGTTAGTTGAGTTAAGTTATGCCTGAGTAGTTAAAGTGTTATTTTGCGTTGTTCCCCATTTGGGTGTCGGTAACACTCGTTAACAAATACACGCACAATAACTTAGAATGTGAGTTGTCTCAGATATAACTGATATTCTTCTTCTTTTTCTTCTTCGTTCATCCTCAGATTAAGGTTCCGGTTTCTCTTACAAACGACATAGTTTTTTTGTAACGGTGTTTTATCTCCATACAGCTTTTTTTTATATCTGTCTCGCGAGGCCAGTATTGTTCTCTATATTATTGCGTGAGTAAGGAACTTTGCAGGATGTGTTCCGCTGTTATGGTATGCTCCTCACATGGACACTTGTCATCTGTCATTCTCAATTTGTTATAAAGATTATCATTGACTGCGAAGGCCCCAATATGATATAAACAAACAATCTCTGTCAGGGATCCAGTAGAAACAGAGAGATAAACGGTGGCCGAATCACACATGGAGAATGATGCAAGAAAGACAGGGAGAAGATGGACAGAACGAAAATGTCCTTTGGGAAGGTTTCCTGTGAGGTTTATCTATCCCAAGGTAATGAACGTGAAGATGAAGAAGAAGAAAAAGAAGAAGGAGAAAAAGGAGAAGAAGGAGAAGAAGAAAAAGAAGAAGAAGAAGAAGAAGAAAGAGAAGAAATAGAAGAAGACGAAGAAAAAGAAGAAGAAGAAAAAGAAAGAGATAAAGAAGAAAAAGAAAAAGGAGAAGAAAGAGAAAAAGAAGAATAAAAGAATGGAGAAGAAGAAGACGAAGAAGAAGTAAAAGAATAAGAAGAAAGAGCAGAATAAGAAAAAGAAAGAGGTGAAGGAGAAGGAGAATGAGAAGAAGAAGAACAAGAAGAAGAAAAAGAAAGACAAGAAGGAGAAGAAGAAGAAAAAAAGAGAGAATAAGTAGAAAATAAAAGGAGAAGAAAGAGAAAAAGAAGAATAAAAGAAAGGAGAAGAAGAAGAAGAAGTAAAAGAAGAACAACACAATTAAGAAGAAAAAGAAGAAGAGTAAGAGGAAGAAGAAGAAGAAGCAGAAAAGAAGAAGAAGAAGAAGACGGCATATTCGCAGTGCTATTGGTCTGCTGAACCTGTTCCTGTCGTACACACACAGCTCGTCCAGAAACTACTCGGACGGGCTAACACGACATAACTGTCCATGACTCATTGGTTTGACAATCTTCTACTCTAGAGGGGTTGGGAGAGGAGACTAACTGTTCGGTCAGACCAAACATATTGATCAGCGTTGGCCATCGCCACGTGAAACATACTCATCAGACTAATTTAGTCAGTGTCATGTGAAAAATACTGATCAGGAAATGTTAGTCAGTGTCACGTGAAACATATTCATCTGGCTATGTTAGCCAGGGTTAGGTGAAACATATTGATCAGGATATGTTTGTCAGTGTCACGTGAAATATACTGATCAGACTATGCTAGTCAGTGTCACGTGATACATACTGATCAGACTATACTAGTCAGTGTCACGTGAAACATACTGATCAGACTATGCTAGTCAGTGTCCTGTGAAACATACTGATCAGACTGGCTTAGTCAGGAAGAAAGCTGTTTCATGGCAGTCTGGCTAAAGAGGTGAGGATCAGCACTGTCATACTGATAGCACTAAGTTTAATGAGGATTCAGGCATTGGAGAACACCAAGGCGGGCCTATGTTTAGTTTCTCAAGTACGTCTCGGGATGCAGGGAGAGCCACTGTAACCCGCCAACAAAGATAGTCATCAGGAGCACCTAACTCAAATAGGAGTGTTGTTGGCAACATCAAAACCAATAAAAAAATAAGCAGTAGCTACAGCAACAACAACAGCATCAACCACGATGGCAAAAACATTAGCTACAACAGCAACAACAACAGCAGCAACAGCATCAACCACGATGGCAAAAACATTAGCTACAACAGCAACAACAACAGCAGCAACAGCATCAACCACGATGGCAAAAACATTAGCTACAACAGCAACAACATTAGCAAAAATAGTAAGACTTTAAACAGAAGCAGTATCAGCAACACCAACATCAACAACACGATCAGCAACAAGATCAACAACAATAACAACAACAAAAGCAGCCACAACGGCAGCATCAACACAATACCTGCAGCAGCAATAACAACAACCACCAAAGAATCAGCAATACCAACAACAGTAATAAGAACAACATTTGCAGCAACAACAAATGCATGATCCACAACAGCAACGATAACAACAGCGACAACACCAGTATCAGCAACACTAGCAATAACATCAGCAGCAGCAATAGCAACAGCATTACAAACAACCCCTGCAGCAGCAAGAACACCAGAAGCAGCAAAACCTACAACAACAACAAGAACAACTCCATTAACAACAACACTAGCAGCAGAAACACCAGCAACAACAGCAACTCCATTAACAACAATACCAAAAGCAGCAAAACCAACAAGAAGAACAACTTAATTAATAACAACACTGGAATCAGCAAAACCAATAACAACACCAAGAACAACTCCATTAACAACACCCCCAGAAGCAGCAAAACCAAAAGCAACATCAAAACCAACTCCATTAACAACACCACCAGAAGCAGCAAAACCAAAAGCAATATCAAAACAAACTCCATTAACAACACCCCCAGAAGTAGCAAAGCCAAAAGCAACATCAAAACCAACTCCATTAACAACACCACCAGAAGCAGCAAAACCAAAAGCAACATCAAAACCAACTCCATTAACAACACCCCCAGAAGCAGCAAAACCAAAAGCAACATCAAAACCAACTCCATTAACAACACCCCCAGAAGCAGCAAAACCAAAAGCAACATCAAAACCAACTCCATTAACAACACCCCCAGAAGCAGCAAAATCAACAACTACATTAACAACAACACAAGAAGCACCAAAACCACAGCAACAGCAAGAACAACTCCATTAACAACAACACTAGCAGCAGCAAAACAAACACCAACAGCAACTCCATTAACAACAACCCTAGCAGCAGCAAAACCAACAACAACAACAAGAACAACTCCATTAACAACAACCCTAGCAGCAGAAAAACCAACAACAAGAACAACTCCATTAACAACAACACTAGCAGCAGAAAAACCAACAACAACAGCAAATCCATTAACAACAACCCTAGCAGCAGAAAAACCAACAACAAGAACAACTCCATTAACAACAACACTAGCAGCAGAAAAACCAACAACAAGAACAACTCCATTAACAACAACACTAGCAGCAGCAAAACCAACAACAACAACAAGAACAACTCCATTAACAACAACACCAGAAGCAGCAAAACCAACAACAACAACAAGAACAACTCCATTAACAACACCACTAGAAGCAGCAAAGCCAACAACAAGAACAACTTAATTAATAACAACACTGGAATCAGCAAAACCAACAACAACACCAAGAACAATTCCATTAACAACAACACCAGAAACAGCAAAACCAACAGCAACAACAAAAACAACTCCATTAACAACAACACCAGAAGCAGCAAAACCAACAGCAACAACAAAAACAACTCCATTAACAACAACACCAGAAGCAGCAAAACCAACAGCAACAACAAAAACAACTCTATTAACAACAACAGAAGCAGCAAAACCACCAACAACAACAACAAGAACAACTCTATTAATAACAACACTGGAAGCAGCAAAATCAACAGCAACAACAAAAACAACTCCATTAACAACAACACCAGAAGCAGCAAAACCAACAGCAACAACAAAAACAACTCCATTAACAACAACACTAGAAGCAGCAAAACCAACAACAACAAGAACAACTCCATTAACAACAACACTAGAAGCAGCGAAACCAACAACAACAAGAACAACTCCATTAATAACAACACTAGAAGCAGCAAAACCAACAACAACAAGAACAACTCCATTAACAACAACACCAGAAGCAGCAAAACCAACAGCAACAACAAAAACAACTCTATTAACAACAACAGAAGCAGCAAAACTACCAACAACAACAACAAGAACAACTCTATTAACAGCAACAGAAGCAGCAAAACCAACAGCAACAACAAAAACAACTCTATTAACAACAACAGAAGCAGCAAAACCGCCACCAACAACAACAAGAACAGCTCTATTAACAACAACACTGGAAGCAGCAAAACCAACAGCAGCAGCAGCAACAACAACAACCACAACTACAACTTTACATATCTGTAATTTACAAATAGAAAAGCCTTTGCAACTAAGAACACAATACAATGTTGTAGGTTAAAAACACTAGCAGATAGTGGTGTTTGATATCAAGTGTTTACGATTTGGCTGCACTTCCTCTCAGCACTTAATGTGAGACAATGTGACCAGTTCTTATCCTCGCTGGCTTGACTTCCCCAACAGTAAACTAGGTAGCCATAAACAGCTGGATAGACAAAGCTGTTCAGGTGCCGGAAAGAGAAGCCAATTTTGTTGTTTGCTGAAAGCTCATAATGAGAAAGATTCCTTTTGTGCGCCCTGAAAATCGCAGTAAGTTGCGGGATAAAGTAGTCTTTCTCCCATTCGGAACTCTTTAATGAAAGTGGATAGTGATTCTACAGGCGGTTGTGTCATGCTTGGCTTCATCTGCATGTAATTCAATACTTCGGACATCACGTCGATCCTCTACCTCGTCAGTCAACTGCTATGAAAACATTGCGATTCCAGGAAGACCTACATGGAAATGAGGTGGTTGTCTCAGCCAGTATATTTTACCTGACCTTAACATGTCCAATAAGTATGTTTTGCCTGCCCAGTCATTAGTCTACTTAACTTAACTTAACTTATCGTCTTTATACTGGTTTAGAAATCTGCAGAATCTGTATAAAGCCAGCTTCATTTACATTTCCTTGTTCTATGCACATCCAATGTATTCTTATATGCATTTATACCTGCCTCCATTACTTCATGTGGCAATGCATTCCACGCATTTACCACTCTCTGACTAAAAATATATTTTCTAATATCTAATCTCGAGATTTCCTTAATTAATTTGTAGCTGTACCCTTCTGTTTTTGCAGGTGGTTGTATTTTTAAAAGCTTGTTATATTCTAATTTATTCTTTCCTTTGATTATCTTTTAATCCTGCATTAAGTGAACTCGAATTGTTCTTATTAAGCGAACTCAATATGTGTTTTTAGATCCCTAACCGGGATCAAGATGCTGAGCAGCACATGAGCTGCAGTAGTTAGCGACCCATAGCTGACAGCTAGCGTCAGGGCCAGCGAACCATAGCTGCCAAGACCCTTCTACACTTCTACGCGGTAATCCTGGATAACAGGCTGCAGCAGAGCAGACTGGCTAAGGAGAAGGGATCGAAGAAGGAATGCTAACCCGGTACTCAAAAAATGCTTGCTGAAGTCGGATGTGTTGGACTGAAAGGTGCAAATATCGAAGCCAAGCTGTAAACTACGACACAACGCATTCCGTTCTCTAGACTACATTCTGCTACTTAAGCAGTGGGAGATTGAGAACGAAGAAGAAGAAGATCCCTAACCACTTTGCCTAAACAACGACATTATATTATATTTTGCAGCAGAGCCGATCTGACGGTTCAGAACAGTGACAGAGCGTATGGCAGCCATCGACTCATAGCGAGCTGTCTGCGTCAGGGTTAGCTTACTAGAGCTGACGGACACTCTATTCTGCCTCCAAATGGCAATCTTTAAAATAGTTTGTACTAATGTAGCCTTATCTAACAGATTAGAGATCGTGGACGTAACTTTGGAGCAGCATGGTTATTTGGCAAGAGAACGAGTTTCTTTCAGACGGGTTGTGAGGGGAGAGACGTTCTGCAAGGAACGTGCTACATGGAGTGTGAAGTCCAGCTCGGTAATCCCCACCACCCCCCCCCCCCCCCAAAATCCAGCTAAAACCAAATCTGTCTGACTGAAAGGCGCAGATATCACAGCGTCGTTGTAAGTTACAACACAGCATCAAACCATCTTTTTCAGGACAAACGGAACAGAAAAATAAGAAGAAAAAGAAGAAGAAGAAGAAAAAGAAGAAGAAGAAGAAGAAGACGAGACAGAGGAGAAGAAGAAGAAAAAAGAGGAAGAAGATGAGGAAGAAAAAGAAATATAATAAAAAGAAGAAGAAGAAGAATTTTCATCAGCAGAAAAATAAGAAGAAAAAGAAGAAGAAGAAGAAGAAGAAGAAGAAGACGAGACAGAGGAGAAGAAGAAGAAAAAAGAGGAATAAGATGAGGAAGAAAAAGAAATATAATAAAAAGAAGAAGAAGAAGAATTTTCATCAGCAGAAAAATAAGAAGAAAAAGAAGAAGAAGAAGAAGAAGAAGACGAGACAGAGGAGAAGAAGAAGAAAAAAGAGGAATAAGATGAGGAAGAAAAAGAAATAGAATAAAAAGAAATAGAATAAAAAGAAGAAGAAGAAGAATTTTCATCAGCACCCCCCCCCCCCCCCCCCTCATCTTACCCTAAATAGGCAGAACACTAATTGTACCGAACACAACTGACAAGCACAAGATTGGACGCGACCAATATGTTTAATGCAAGGTTGTTTTTTTTTAAATTTTAAACACCTCTAAACATTTTAGCAGCCACACACATCGTGGTAATTATTCTTCGTGAATATTTCATTGCCCAGGTCCCAGCTAATGAGTATAACGCCACTGATCCATCTTATTTGCTAGTTTCGCCAAATTGGGATCACAAGCAGACACAGGACAACTAACATTCTATTCCGGGTTTAG
The DNA here is from genome assembly GCA_036924085.1 of Ariolimax columbianus. NCBI lineage: Eukaryota > Metazoa > Mollusca > Gastropoda > Stylommatophora > Arionidae > Ariolimax > Ariolimax columbianus. The sequence goes on along the minus strand of JAVGWX010000005.1, from coordinate 49,347,699 downwards.
CAAACATATTTGAAAGTCGTCTAGGTACTTTTTAATGGCAGTAATTTCACCAGGGTCTTCCTAGCTCAGTTCATTTCAAGTGCCATCTCCACATCGTAGGTCGCCTGCAATATTTCTCCAGTATACTCTCTCTCTCTCTGCCTCTCTCTGTCTCTCTCTCTCTCTCTCTCTTGACGTAATGGTACGATCTGACAGGCTTTTCCGGCCCACTTCCTGATATTATCCACCCACGTATGCCGTTGTCTGCCTTTTAGACGACTGTTTTCCACATTACCCTCTGGTATGGTATTCAACACAGAGATACATCTTGTTATATACGCAACAAAGATGGCGCCGTAACTGGCTGTGGGTCTACATTGCTCTACTGTTTTGGTTCATTATGGATGCCGCCAGACCACGGATTTGTCTGGAATTTCCACTAGTCGACGACTTACACTTGTCTTCACAGAAACGTGTTGTTGTTTTCCGTTTGGAATGGTTAATTCGTTCCTTTTTTGGGATTTGTTCCGTCCGATTATCCTGGTCTGGACATCGGCTATATGAATGGCACTACGCTTATCCTGTGTCATATTTCACGGCCTAGTTCACATGGCTGAACTTCACGAAAATTTCGTGTGATAAATTTAGACATGGCTAAAATGGACTGAACACAGCTAAGAAGAGATGCCAGACTCACTCACACGCTGAGTCCCTACGACCTCTTGTGGTTATGAAAAAGGCATGACACACAACGTTAGATGGACAGATAAAGATCTTCAGACTCAGAACGGGACATTGCAGACTCAAGGCCAATCTCACAGAATGGTTCTTAAGAGTCACCACCTAATGCTATGGCAGAGCACCAGAACATATCCTGCAGAACTGTCTTACTTATGGAGATCAAAAGAGGCAGTCTGGCCCCGAGCAAGCGACCAAGCTCGAAAAGCTATGGGGGACCGAGGAAATCCTGATACGTAGTCTCCTTCTTGAACCTCACCGGGCTGGAAGCATAGAATCAGTTGATCGAAGAAGAAGAAGAAGAAGAAGAAGAAGAAGAAGAAGAAGAAGAAGATTTTTGGTGCAATCTGAGTGATCATATTCTTCAGAGAGCGTCTTCTTCCAAAATGGTACAGTTGTTGTTGTGGAATGTCCACATTGAGTAACGATACTCTTGTGTGGGCCCTGAAAAAGGCGTTAAGTTGCGGGTTACAGTGGCTTTCCTCACATCCCGAGCAGGCTGATGCAAGTGGATCTGGGTCATCCAGGCGGTTGCACTATGCTTGACGTTATCTGAGTGTCGCTCACTATTACAGAGACCATACCGATTCCGCACCTCATTAGCCAGTTTGCTGTAAAACAGCCTGTTTCCAGGGAGACCTGCGCATAATCATGGAATAATTGACGTGGTTGTCTTGGCCAGTATATTTTTTTGACCCTGACTTACATAGTCTGATCAGTATGTTTTGTCTGACCCTGACTGACATAGTCTGATCAGTATGTTTCACCTGACCGTGACTAACATAGTCTGATCAGTATGTTTCACCTGACCGTGACTAACATAGTCTGATCGGTATGTTTCATCTGCCTGTGACTAACATAGTCTGTTCAGTATGTTTCACCTTACCCTGACTAACACAGTCTGATCAGTATGTTTCATCTGACTGTGACTAACACAGTCTGATCAGTATGTTTCACCTTACCCTGACTAACATAGTCTGATCAGTATGTTTCACCTAACCTTGACTAACATAGTCTGATGAGTATGTTTTGTCTGACCAGAACTCGGTCTCCTCTCCCTAAACTGTTACTGTAATTTGTGTATTCCCCTATGCCTCGCTACCCAAAGAAAATCCACTTGTACCAGAATTCAGGTAATTTACTCAGATTTGATAAGCCCTGTCTTCCATCATAGTACTAGAGGAGCCGATGGAGCGCACCGCTTATTCCATTGGCTTCCCATTAGCGAGATGTGGATTCGGTACCTAGTTGGTGCTGAATTTTTTCCTGTGGAAAAAATGGGTCCCAGTTACGACCAAGCCTAAAAAATTGGGTACAGAACAATCTAAGAAGTAAAGGCGGCCGCCATGATGGTGTCCATATCACTTCTATCATATGTCATATATCATATTTATATATATATATATATATATATATATCATATATATATATATATCATATATATATATATATCATATATATATGTCATATATCATATATATCATATGTCATATATCATATATCACTAATATGGGCCTAACACCAAGTTTTCTAGATAACATACGGGAGTGTAAACGGGGTCTTATGGTCACTTACTGGTTACGTACAACATATCTGGCACAACAAATATGGATGCTAGGTTCCCTGCGTGAGCGTCAAGGACAACATACTGCCCAAGACTCCACCTCATGTCCGCGTCTTGCACCTGGAAAGAGGATATGTTGTAGTAGCCTGGGCAACAGAGGTGGGAATTGACACTGTGATTGGAGAAATAGTCATCAGAGTCGGGAAACGGGGATCAAGATGCTGAGCAGCGCATGAGCTGCAGTGGTCAGCGACCCATAGCTGACTGCTAGCGTAAGGGCCGGCGAACCAGAGCTGCCAAGACCCTTCTACAACTCCACGCGGTGATCCTGGATAACAGGTTCCATCAGGGCAGACTGGCTAAGGAGAAGGGATCGAAGAGAGAATGCTAGCCCGGTACTAAAAAATACTTGCTGAAGTCGGATGTGTTGGACCGAAAGATGCAAATAACGCAGTCAAGCTGTAAACTACGACACAACGCATTCTGTTCTCTGGACTACATCCTGCTACTTAAGCCCTTTCAGGGTTTAGAAGTGAGAGATTGAGAACGAACGAAGCCAAGCCAAGCCAGACTCGGGAAACAAAGTGATCAAGACCTCCCCCCCCCCACCCCACCTCTTACTCAAGTCTTGAACCCGGAAAGATGCTACTTTGTAGAAGCCTAGGCAACATGGTGGGAGTTGACTCTGGGATAGGAGTGCAAAGTTATCAGACACAAGTGAAACGAAATGAGCAATATCCCCCTCCTCACG